>JAWPHD010011307.1:0-85145 GCA_037043455.1 Cyrtodaria siliqua
GCCTAAGTCCACAAATACATCGTAAGCGGATAAGGCGCCCCGTACGATGTGAGTTTGAAGATGTCTCTAGAGGGCATCGCGGACATCCTACGGACAATCGGTGACTTTTTCGCCGATTTTTGGCATCTAGAGGTGTCATCGGCAACTTTTAAAACGCGGAGTTTTATAATTTTTTGAGACTCGGTATGACGATTTTGAAATTGGGAACTCACCGCAGCATATCGTAGGAGGGCCACTTGCGGGTGGGCCTGAGATGGACCTTGCAGAATGTGAGACACCGTACGGACATCGTGAATTTTTTTAGAATTTTGGAATGTTTCCTTTTTTACGTATGGCACCCGCACTTTGCCCGCATGGTGCTCGCACGAGCTTAATAGGACGCCGTCATAGGGGATCATAGGGTAAACCTTGGGATAAGACTGTTTGGTTGCCGTACGGATGTAAGAAAATCTTGCGGGTCCCGTGCAGCAATTGTCACTCGCCCGTACGGGCGCTCGCCACGACATTGTGCAATGTCCTTGCGGCGCCTGTCCAGTAGTAAAAAGCAGCCGCTCGAGTGAAGTCCGCTCAGAACAGTCTCGGTTGTACAGGAGGAGAAAGCATGTATGACAAAAAATAAAAAAATAATATTTTACAAGAAAAGATGCCACCCACAGTAGCTGGAGGAGAAAGGGGAGAGGGGAATAAGGGCCCAGGGAAGGGCAAGCGCTACGGGCAAGGTCAAGGCTACAAGGCGACTATTATTAGACCCCAGGGACGATGATGACGTGAGAGACGTAAGGAAGCCCGTAGGACATCCGCACGGATCCTTACGATGTCCGTACTAGTTTGATCGCCCGAAAATTTTGTCAAGCCCATAAGGGGCCACGCGTACGCACCATAATTCATAATGTGACCAGTGGGCACAGATATTGCCAGAAACCCCAACGATCTTCCCCCTATGTGTTGGACTGCCGGAGACGCGTAGGGGATACCCCCCCACGGCCACGGCGACCCGGTATGTATTTGTCGACTCAGCCATTAGCGGAAGCATTGTTGTGGCCTATTGCCATTTTTTTTCCAGTTTGTTGCTTTTTGATGCGAGTTACGGCCCCTTGACAGATTGTTTTTATTAACTTTGCTTGTCGGCGCTTCTCCTCCTAAAGCCTTGTCGGATTTCGACGAGAATTTGGGCAGGAAATCATCGTTAGATGTCTAGTTGTGATATAACGCTTTTGTTCCAGTTTGCCCTGATTTTGACGGGACATTTTTACTTTAATTTCTTGTTGGCGTACTCCTCCTAATGATGCTTGGTGGATTTCTTACAAAATTCGGCAGGAAGCCTGGAGTTCGAAAGCAGCTAGAGCTAGTTAGTAATGACAGGGTTATTGGCCCTTGATTTTGTGAAAAATGCTATATTGTATTTTTCTATGTTAAATCTGTAGTATACTATCATTTTTTATCTGAACTTTACCATATTTGTTAGAAAGTTAATATGTGACAACCCGCCTCTACTGACCCACTCCACCCCATTTTCATGAAATTTCATTCATAGAGGAAAGTGGGACAGAACACTAAACAAATGCCCATGCCAGGACTAGGACACAGCAGGACGTATTTATTGCCACATGATTCCCAGGTGGAATAAGAGCGTTTGTTAGCGAGTAGAGCCCTCTTGGGGCTTCTTGTTTTTCAATAGATGGCATTTTTGTTTTAAAGTGTCCATAGCGAAAAATGCAATCTCGATTGTTTTTAGCTCTACTGGCAAGGGTGCCTCATCCGAGCTTATGGGATGCTGTGTGTTGTCCGTCTTCCGTCCGTCCCGTCCGTCGTCGTCGTCGGTCCGTCGTCCGTTTACTTTTTCTTCAAACGACAGTGCTCCTCAGAAACCGCTTGGGCTAATTTTGACCAACTTTCACATGGATCGATCGCCGTAGATGAATGCTTTTTAGATTGTTAAAATTAGGGTCACCGCTACAATCCAAGATGGCTTGCCATCACCATATTATGGTCGAACACCTTAAAAAATCATTCTTCCAGAACCTCTGGGACAGATTTCCAACAGTTTTCTTTTAAATGATCGGCGCAACCGCCTAGACTAACAAGGTATTGTTCAAATAAAGTCCCCCGGGGTCAAAAATGGCCGTGCCCCGTGGGTCCAAAGTTTGTATATTGAGGTTTTGCATGCTTTTTTTTCATATAGACATAGTAGGCAAACAACTTCTTAAGAAACATCTCTCTACTTGAAACACACAGGGCAACAGAGCTCTCATGTATTACATGTAGCATCAGCTTATTGGTCCTCTGCTAAGTTTGTTCAACATGGGTGGACCCTGGGTGTCAAAGTTTTGTCCCGCCCCCGGGGGTCACAATTTTACATAGACTGGATTATAGGATTTTAAAAAAAAATCTCACTTCTCTCGGAAACTACAAGCAGTCCGGAGGGTTTTGATATTTTGCATTTATATAAGGCTTATGGTCCTTTACCAAGTTTTTTCAAATGGTCGACCCTCGGGTCACATTTGGCCCCGCTCCAAGGGTGCACTTTGTTTACATAGACCATGTATAGGGAAAAACTTAAAAAATCTTCTTCTCTGAAACTGCAAGAGCCAAGAGGTTAATATTGTTGCAGTTTGCCTATAATGCTTGTGGTCCTCTACAAGTTTGTTCAAATGGTGAACCAGGGTCACATTGGGGCCCCACCCGTGTGGTCAACAGTTTCTTCTCTGGAACCACATGGCACAGAGCTCTCCATCTATTACACTTGTAGCATCAGCTTTATGGCCTCTACTAAGTTTCTTGTCTCAGAATGCTTGACCCCTGGGGGTCAAAATTGTCCCCGCCAAGCTCGGGTCCCAGTTTTACATAGACTTATATAGGATCTTTTTTTTAAAAAATCTTCTTCTCGAGAAACTACAAGAGGCCAGATGTTTTGTATATTATCAGTTTATTATAAGCTTATGGTCCTTTACCAAGTTTGTTCAATATGGGTGGACCCTGGTGTCACATCTTGCCCCCGCCCCAGTGTCTCAGTTTTACATAATGCGTTGTATAGGGAAAAACTGAAAGAAATCTTCTTCTCTGGACGCCAAACAGCTTAAGGGTTTAATATGTTGCATTTTGCTATAAGCTTATTGGTCCTGTATACCAAGTTGTTCAAGTGTGTGACCCTCGGGGTCACATTTGACCCCGCCCCCAAGGGTCACATGTTTTACATTAGACATTGTTTAGGGAAAAACTTGAAAAAATCTTCTTCTCTGAACTGCAAGAGGGCCAAGAGGGTTTTAATATGATTCTGGCATTTTGGCTATAGCCTTATGGTCCCTTCTACCAAGTTGTGTTCAAATGGGGTGGGCCTTGTTGGTCATATGTTTGGCCCCCACCCTGGGGGGGTCACTTTTTACTAGGGCTTGTATAGGCAAAAGCTGTTTTTATTTTTTTTTTATTTTTTAAGATTTGGATTTTATTTTTCTAGTTTTTTGCAATGTGCAATTTTTCTTCTAATTGTTTTTTTTTTTTTTTTTAATTGTTCCAATTACTTTTATTCATTTTTTTTTTTTTTTAAATTATTATTTTTTTTTTTTTTTTATTGTTTTTTTTTTTTCTTTTTTTTTAATTTTAATTTTTTTTTCTATTTTTTTTCTATTTTTTTTTTCCTTTTTTTTTTTTTCCTCTCTTTTTTGATTGATTTGATTTTTTTTTTTTTTTTTTTAATGTTTTTTCATTATCATTCTTTAATTACTTGGGACGACTTACTTAAACAATATCTGTCGGCGCTACTCATCCTAAATGCCTTGTTGAATTTCCGACGAACTTGGCAGGAAGCATCCGGTAAGATGTCTAGTTGTGCATAATCACGCTTTTTGTTTGCAGTTTGCTGATTTTTCTGAGGATGTTATGGGGCTCTTAGGATCCATTTTTATTTAAATTTCTTGTCGGCGCTACGTCCCTAAACGGTCTTGTTGGGATTTCTACGAAATTTGGCAGATGCTCTTCAGATATGGATGTCTAGTTGTGCATAGGCGGCTGATATCAGACTGAAACTCTGGACCATTTCGAAAACTAGCTAGATCTTCTGTTGAGTAAGTAACAGAGTTATGGCCCCTCTGATTGTTGAAAGTTCCTATATGTATTTCTTCTTTGTTAAATCTATGAGGAGAAGAGAGCTATATCCTAGCTATGTCCTATCTAATATCTATAAGAAGCTGCTGTTTTATGCAGTAAGAGGCGTCCCCACAAGGCCCCTCTTGGGCCTCTTGTAGTTAGCTAAGAATGTTTACAAACTTTCATTTAAGCATCATTGAGACCCTTTTTATTTTTAAGTCCAGTCCGTAGGCCGGAGACATGTGAATCCAACGGATTTCTTGTTATTTAAGCTCTAGTGGTATCTTGTCTGTTATACCTGTTTTGTGGTCAGATGTGATCAAATGATTTACTTGGTGCCAACGTCCTGTCCCTTGATGTCATAATGGTTACCATGTGGGAAAAGTAAACTGTTAGTCTGGATGATAACTCCAAGTCCATATTATGCTAAGACCTCGGATAACGCAGTGATGAATGAGTATATTAAAAATATGAAAGAGCAAACAGAAGAATATAGGTTCCTAATTGAGGACGAATGCTCTGCGGACATAATGTAAACTTGTGATGAAATAAATCTGCTACACCATTAACAGAAATGAAAATTAATATATACACGTTTCAGTTTTTGTTTGTGGACTTAGTCTGGAAGCGAAAAACAAAACGCTATTGGTCATCACTTGATCGATGTTGTTGTTGTTGTTGTTGTTGATGTTGTCTGCGTCCCTGGTTAAAGTATGAATGTAAAGCTTGTATCTACATAATGATAGAAACTTCACACATGTACGCATCATTTAGTTGACACCAAAGTCAGGTGATATAACTCTTGCTTTTATTTTTGACAGAATTATGGCCCTTCTCATACAAGAGAAATATGGATAAAAGTTTATATGTAAGCTTGGTTAAAGTTTGTATGTAAGCTTGGTTAAGTTTGTATGTTAAGCTTGTAGCTCTCAAAACACCTTAAACAATGGATTTAAACTTTCTCACTGTACTCAGCATCATTAGATGACAGCACAGAGTTAGGTGATATGACTCTTGCTTGGTATTTTGACAGAATTATGGCCCTTTTATATTTAAAAAACTTGGTTAAAGTTTGTATGTAAGCTTGGTTAATTTTGTTTCTTTCAAACCACCTTTACACAATGGATTGAAATTTCACGTATATATTTCTGGATCATTAGATGACACCACAGAGTCAGGTGACGTAACTCCTGCTTTTATTTTGACGAATTATGGCCCCTTCCATACGTTAGAAAACTTGTTAAACTTACATAATAGATTAGAAACTTCACACATGTAATTGGCATCATAAACACAACACCGACAAGACCAGGTTCTATAACTTCTTGCATCTATTTAAAGAAAATTATGGTCCCTTTTGTACTTCAGAAATTTGGTTAAAGTTTGTATGTAAATTTGTATCTTAGTAAGTACTTTTACACTTCACACATGTATTCATCATCATTAGACAACACACAGAGCCAGGTTCTATAACTCTTTAACATAGTTATGGCCTCTTTTTATTTCTTTGAAAATTTGGTTAAAATTGGATATAAGCTTACAACTCCAAATGTACTTTACATAATGGATTGAAACTTCTCGCATGTATTTGGCATCTGGTATAAGACCATATTTATATTATAACAAAATTATGGCCCTTTTATATTTAGAAATCTTGGTTAAAGCTTGTATGTAATCGATGGAACCCGTTGTTAATTGTAATTCACCAAAGTCGAGTGTCTGCACCTTGGGCGGTGCTCTTGTCAAAAACTACGCTTGGGTGTGTGAATAGATGATTACAAATGTCTGTTAATCAAGAGATATAACATCTAGCTATATATTACATAGATGCTTGAGACAGAGCCCCAGATAAGATGGAGTATCACATAAATATCTCTGAAATATAACAAAAAAAAAATCCATGCAACCCAAGGTACACACTGAAAGTATGATTTACAGACAAGGTCAAACTATGCATTATGGCAGAAAACTTGTCTGTGCTTTATTCTGAGATTTGCACCAATAAAAAGTAACAAAATGTGATTATAACTCTGTAGTTGGTATGGTATAGTGATTGTTTAAAATGAAATCAACCTTACCATGAAATTAAGCAGTTCCTAATTACAATCTGAAAACATCCAGAGAACATGTTTATATTTTT
Source organism: Cyrtodaria siliqua (assembly GCA_037043455.1). Classification (NCBI taxonomy): domain Eukaryota; kingdom Metazoa; phylum Mollusca; class Bivalvia; order Adapedonta; family Hiatellidae; genus Cyrtodaria; species Cyrtodaria siliqua. The sequence continues at coordinate 6,224 of JAWPHD010011307.1, forward strand.
TATGTCTTAAGTGAAGCTTGTTGGATGTTTAAACCCTGCAGATGTATGAATTTAAAACTGTAAGTTTAATACCCTTACTTATCAGTATCATTTTGTCTCCATCCTGTCCCCACCCCCTCCCTTATAGTTGTGATAGATGACATATCAAACAACATTCATTCACATATCAAACAACATCATTCCAGTCAGGGCTTTTTTTTCGGAAAATAGCGGAAGAGTTCCAGCTTTCAATAGGGGGAAAAAAGCGCAATTTTCGAATTAGAAGAGGAAAAAATAATTTGATTTTGAGGATATAGGGAGCAATGTATTAGGCCAGAAATTGAAGATTTGGGTGTGCAAAAAGAGGTACATTTAGATAAAACTGTATCCACTATCCCAAACCTAATAATGTTGAGAAAGTTAGAGGGGAAATAAGTTGTTTTTTATTGGGTTTATAGGGGAATTTTCTTAGCCAAAGAGGGAAAAAAGGAAGTCTGTTTTGCTAGGAGATGGGGGCCGGAAAGCCATGTAAAGACTCATTCTACACTATCATCAGATACTGACTTGTAGATATTTCATTCTACATTATCATCAGGCACTGCTGTAGAGACTCCATTCTACAGCTATCATCAGATACTGCCATGTAGAGACTTCATTCTACACTATCATCAGATAATGCCTTGTAGAGACTTAATTCTACCACTATCACTCAGATACTGCCTTGTAGAGAGACTCCATGCTACACTATCCTCAGATACTGCCCATGTAGAGACTTCATTCTACACTATCATCGGATACTGCCTTGTAGAGGACTCCATTCTGCACTATCATCAGATACTGCCTTGTAGAGACTTCATTCTACACTATCATCAGATACTGATTTGTAGAGCCTTCATCCTACACTCATGTAGAGACTTTCATTCTACACTATCATCAGCTACTGCCTATGTAGAGCCTTCATCCTACACTCATCAGATTACTGCCATGTAGAGACTTCATTCTACACTATCATCGGATACTGCCTTGTAGAGACTTCATCAGATACTGCCTTGTAGAGACTTCATTCTACATTATCATCAGACACTGCCTTGTAGAGACTTCATTCTACACCATCATCAGACACTGCCATGTAGAGACTTCATTCTACACTATCATCAGACACTGCCTTTTAGAGACTTCATTCTACATTATCATCAGACACTGCCTTGTAGAGACTTCATTCTACACCATCATCAGACACTGCCTTGTAGAGATTTCATTCTACACCATCATCAGACACTGCCTTGTAGAGATTTCATTCTACACCATCATCAGACACTGCCATGTAGAGACTTCATTCTACACCATCATCAGATACTGCCATGTAGAGACTTCATTCTACACTATCATCAGACACTGCCTTGTATAGACTTCATTCTACACTATCATCAGATACTGCCTTGTAGAGACTTCATTCTACACTATCATCAGATACTGCCTTGTTGAGATGCCATTCTGCACTATCATCAGATACTGCCATGTAGAGATTTCATTCTACACCATCATCAGACACTGCCTTGTAGAGATTTCATTCTACACCATCATCAGACACTGCCATGTAGAGACTTCATTCTACACTATCATCAGATACTGCCTTGTGGAGATTTCATTCTACACCATCATCAGACACTGCCTTGTAGAGATTTCATTCTACACTATCATCAGACACTGCCTTGTAGAGACTTCATTCTACACTATCATCAGATACTGCCTTGTAGAGACTTCATTCTTCACTATCATCAGATACTGCCTTGTTGAGACTCCATTCTGCACTATCATCAGATACTGACATATAGAGACTTCATTCTACACTTTCATCATACACTTCTATGTAGAGACTTCATTCTACACCATCATCAGACACTGCCTTGTAGCGATTTCATTCTACACTATCATCAGACACTGCCTTGTAGCGATTTCATTCTACACTATCATCAGACACTGCCTTGTAGCGATTTCATTCTACACTATCATCAGACACTGCCTTGTAGAGATTTCATTCTACACCATCATCAGACACTGCCTTGTAGGAATTTCATTCTAGACCATCACCAGACACTGCCATGTAGAGACTTCATTCTACACCATCATCAGATACTGCCATGTCGAGATTTCATTCTACACTATCATCAGACACTGCCTTGTTAAGATTTCATTCTACACCATCACCAGACACTGCCATGTAGAGACTTCATTCTACACTATCATCAGACACTGCCATGTAGAGACTTCATTCTACACCATCATCAGACACTGCCTTGTAGAGATTTCATTCTACACCATCATCAGACACTGCCTTGTAGAGATTTCATTCTACACTATCATCAGATACTGCCATGTAGAGACTTCATTCTACACCATCATCAGACACTGCCTTGTCAAGATTTCATTCTACACCATCACCAGACACTGCCATGTAGAGACTTCATTCTACACTATCATCAGACACTGCCATGAAGAGACTTCATTCTACACCATCATCAGACACTGCCTTGTAGAGATTTCATTCTACACCATCATCAGACACTGCCTTGTAGAGATTTCATTCTACACCATCACCAGACACTGCCATGTAGAGACTTCATTCTACACTATCATCAGACACTGCCATGTAGAGACTTCATTCTACACCATCATCAGACACTACCTTGTAGAGATTTTATTCTACACCATCATCAGACACTGCCATGTAGAGACTTCATTCTACACTATCATCAGACACTGCCATGTAGAGACTTCATTCTACACCATCATCAGACACTGCCTTGTAGAGATTTCATTCTACACTATCATCAGACACTGCCTTGTAGCGATTTCATTCTACACTATCATCAGACACTGCCTTGTAGCGATTTCATTCTACACTATCATCAGACACTGCCTTGTAGAGATTTTATTCTACACCATCATCAGACACTGCCTTGTAGGAATTTCATTCTACACCATCACCAGACACTGCCATGTAGAGACTTCATTCTACACCATCATCAGATACTGCCATGTCGAGATTTCATTCTACACTATCATCAGACACTGCCTTGTAAAGATTTCATTCTACACCATCACCAGACACTGCCATGTAGAGACTTCATTCTACACTATCATCAGACACTGCCATGTAGAGACTTCATTCTACACCATCATCAGAAACTGCCTTGTAGAGATTTCATTCTACACCATCATCAGACACTGCCTTGTAGAGATTTCATTCTAGACTATCATCAGACACTGCCATGTAGAGACTTCATTCTACATCATCATCAGACACTGCCTTGTAAAGATTTCATTCTACACCATCACCAGACACTGCCATGTAGAGACTTCATTCTACACTATCATCAGACACTGCCATGTAGAGACTTCATTCTACACCATCATCAGACACTGCCTTGTAGAGATTTCATTCTACACCATCATCAGACACTGCCTTGTAGAGATTTCATTCTACACCATCACCAGACACTGCCATGTAGAGACTTCATTATACACTATCATCAGACACTGCCATGTAGAGACTTCATTCTACACCATCATCAGACACTGCCTTGTAGAGATTTCATTCTACACCATCATTAGACACTGCCATGTAGAGACTTCATTCTACACTATCATCAGACACTGCCATGTAGAGACTTCATTCTACACCATCATCAGACACTGCCTTGTAGAGATTTCATTCTACACCATCATCAGACACTGCCTTGTAGAGATTTCATTCTACACTATCACCAGACACTGCCAGGTAGAGACTTCATTCTACACTATCATCAGACACTGCCATGTAGAGACTTCATTCTACACCATCATCAGACACTGCCTTGTAGAGATTTCATTCTACACCATCATCAGACACTGCCATGTAGAGATTTCATTCTACACTATCATCAGACACTGCCTTGTAGAGATTTCATTCTATACCATCATCAGATACTGCCTTGTAGAGATTTCATTCTACACCATCGTCAGACACTGCCTTGTAGAGATTTCATTCTACACCATCATCAGACACTGCCATGTAAAGACTTCATTCTACACTATCATCAGACACTGCCATGTAGAGATTTCATTCTACACCATCATCAGACACTGCCATGTAGAGACTTCATTCTACACTATCATCAGACACTGCCATGTAGAGATTTCATTCTACACTACACCATCATCAGACACTGCCTTGTAAAGACTTCATTCTACACTACCATCAGATACTGCCATGTAAAGACTTCATTCTACACTATCATCAGACACTGCCATGTAGCGATTTCATTCTACACTGTCATCAGATACTGACTTGTAGAGACTTCATTCTACACTACCATCAGATACTGCCATGTAGAGATTTCATTCTACACCATCATCAGACACTGCCTTGTAAAGACTTCATTCTACACTATCATCGGACACTGCCATGTAGCGATTTCATTCTACACTGTCATCAGATACTTACTTGTAGAGACTTCATTCTACACCATCATCAGATACTGCCATGTAGAGATTTCATTCTACACCATCATCAGACACTGCCTTGTAAAGACTTCATTCTACACTATCATCAGACACTGCCATGTAGAGATTTCATTCTACACCATCATCAGACACTGCCTTGTAGCGATTTCATTCTACACCATCATCAGACACTACCTTGTAGAGATTTCATTCTACACTATCATCAGATACTGCCATGTAGAGACTTCATTCTACACTATCATCAGATACTGCCTTGTAGAGATTTCATTCTACACTATCATCAGACACTGCCTTGTAGAGATTTCATTCTACACCATCACCAGATCCTGCCTTGTAGAGATTTCATTCTACACCATCATCAGACACTACCTTGTAGAGATTTCATTCTACACTATCATCAGATCCTGCCTTGTAGAGATTTCATTCTACACCATCATCAGACACTGCCTTTTAGAGATTTCATTCTACACTATCATCAGATACTGCCATGTAGAGACTTCATTCTACACTATCATCATACACTGCCTTGTAGAGACTTCATTCTACACTATCATCAGACACTGCCTTGTAGAGACTTCATTCTACATTATCGTCAGATAATGCCTTGTAGAGATTTCATTCTACACTATCATCAGACACTGCCTTGTAAAGATTTCATTCTACACCATCATCAGACACTGCCTTGTACAGATTTCATTCTACACCATCACCAGACACTGCCTTGTAGAGATTTCATTCCACATAATCATCAGACACTGCCTTGTAGAGATTTCATTCTACAGTATCATCAGATACTGCCTTGTAGAGACTTCATTCTTCACTATCATCAGATACTGCTTGTAGAGACTGCATTCTACACTATCATCAGATACTTCTGTGTAGAGATTTCATTGTACATTATCATAAGATACTGACTTGTAGAGATTCATTGTACATTATCAGCAGACACTGCCATGAAGAGACTTCATTCTACACTTTTATCAGACACCCCCATGTAGAGACTGCATTCTAGACTATTATCAGATACTGTCATGTAGAGACTTCATTATACACTATCATCAGATACTGCCTTGTAGAGACTCCATGCTACACTATCATCAGATAATGCCTTGTAGAGACTTCATTTTACACTATCATCAGATACTGCCTTGTAGAGACTCCATTCTACACTATCATCAGATAATGCCTTGTTGAGACTTCATTCCACACTATCATCAGAAACTGCCTTCTAGAGATTTCATTGTACACCATCATCAGACATCGCCTTGTAGAGACTCCATGCTACACTATCATCAGATAATGCCTTGTTGAGACTTCATTCTACACTCTCATCAGAAACTGTCTTCTAGAGATTTCATTGTACACTATCATCAGATACTGCCTTGTAGGGACTCCATGCTACACTATCATCAGATAATGCCTTGTTGAGACTTCATTCTACACTATCATCTGAAACTGTCTTCTAGAAACTTCGTTATACACTATCATCAGATACTGCCTTGTAGAGACTCCATGCTACACTATCATCAGATAATACCTTGTAGAGACTTCATTATACACTATCATCAGATAATGCCTTGTAGAGACTTCAATCTACACTATCATCAGATACTGCCTTGTAGAGACTTCATTCTACAGTATCATCAGATACTGCCTTGTAGAGACTTCATTCTACAGTATCATCAGATACTGCCATGTAGAGACTTCATTCTACACTATCATCAGATACTGCTATGTAGAGACTTCATTCTACACTATCATCAGATACTGCCATGTAGAGACTTCATTCTACACTATCATCAGATACTGACTTGTAGAGACTTCATTCAACACTATCATCAGATACTGCCTTGTAGAGACTTCATTCTACACCATCATCAGATACTGCCTTGTAGAGAATTCATTCTACACCATCATCAGATACTGCCATGTAGAGATTTCATTCTACACTATCATCAGACACTGCCTTGTAGCGATTTCATTCTACACTATCATCAGACACTGCCTTGTAGCGATTTCATTCTACACTATCATCAGACACTGCCTTGTAGAGATTTCATTCTACACCATCATCAGACACTGCCTTGTAGGAATTTCATTCTAGACCATCACCAGACACTGCCATGTAGAGACTTCATTCTACACCATCATCAGATACTGCCATGTCGAGATTTCATTCTACACTATCATCAGACACTGCCTTGTAAAGATTTCATTCTACACCATCACCAGACACTGCCATGTAGAGACTTCATTCTACACTATCATCAGACACTGCCATGTAGAGACTTCATTCTACACCATCATCAGACACTGCCTTGTAGAGATTTCATTCTACACCATCATCAGACACTGCCTTGTAGAGATTTCATTCTACACTATCATCAGACACTGCCATGTAGAGACTTCATTCTACACCATCATCAGACACTGCCTTGTTAAGATTTCATTCTACACCATCACCAGACACTGCCATGTAGAGACTTCATTCTACACTATCATCAGACACTGCCATGTAGAGACTTCATTCTACACCATCATCAGACACTGCCTTGTAGAGATTTCATTCTACACCATCATCAGACACTGCCTTGTAGAGATTTCATTCTACACCATCACCAGACACTGCCATGTAGAGACTTCATTCTACACTATCATCAGACACTGCCATGTAGAGACTTCATTCTACACCATCATCAGACACTGCCTTGTAGAGATTTTATTCTACACCATCATCAGACACTGCCATGTAGAGACTTCATTCTACACTATCATCAGACACTGCCCTGTAGAGACTTCATTCTACACCATCATCAGACACTGCCTTGTAGAGATTTCATTCTACACTATCATCAGACACTGCCTTGTAGCGATTTCATTCTACACTATCATCAGACACTGCCTTGTAGCGATTTCATTCTACACTATCATCAGACACTGCCTTGTAGAGATTTTATTCTACACCATCATCAGACACTGCCTTGTAGGAATTTCATTCTACACCATCACCAGACACTGCCATGTAGAGACTTCATTCTACACCATCATCAGATACTGCCATGTCGAGATTTCATTCTACACTATCATCAGACACTGCCTTGTAAAGATTTCATTCTACACCATCACCAGACACTGCCATGTTGAGACTTCATTCTACACTATCATCAGACACTGCCATGTAGAGACTTCATTCTACACCATCATCAGAAACTGCCTTGTAGAGATTTCATTCTACACCATCATCAGACACTGCCTTGTAGAGATTTCATTCTAGACTATCATCAGACACTGCCATGTAGAGACTTCATTCTACACCATCATCAGACACTGCCTTGTAAAGATTTCATTCTACACCATCACCAGACACTGCCATGTAGAGACTTCATTCTACACTATCATCAGACACTGCCATGTAGAGACTTCATTCTACACCATCATCAGACACTGCCTTGTAGAGATTTCATTCTACACCATCATCAGACACTGCCTTGTAGAGATTTCATTCTACACCATCACCAGACACTGCCATCTAGAGACTTCATTATACACTATCATCAGACACTGCCATGTAGAGACTTCATTCTACACCATCATCAGACACTGCCTTGTAGAGATTTCATTCTACACCATCATTAGACACTGCCATGTAGAGACTTCATTCTACACTATCATCAGACACTGCCATGTAGAGACTTCATTCTACACCATCATCAGACACTGCCTTGTAGAGATTTCATTCTACACCATCATCAGACACTGCCTTGTAGAGATTTCATTCTACACTATCACCAGACACTGCCAGGTAAAGACTTCATTCTACACTATCATCAGACACTGCCATGTAGAGACTTCATTCTACACCATCATCAGACACTGCCTTGTAGAGATTTCATTCTACACCATCATCAGACACTGCCATGTAGAGATTTCATTCTACACTATCATCAGACACTGCCTTGTAGAGATTTCATTCTATACCATCATCAGATACTGCCTTGTAGAGATTTCATTCTACACCATCGTCAGACACTGCCTTGTAGAGATTTCATTCTACACCATCATCAGACACTGCCATGTAAAGACTTCATTCTACACTATCATCAGACACTGCCATGTAGAGATTTCATTCTACACCATCATCAGACACTGCCATGTAGAGACTTCATTCTACACTATCATCAGACACTGCCATGTAGAGATTTCATTCTACACTACACCATCATCAGACACTGCTTGTAAAGACTTCATTCTACACTACCATCAGATACTGCCATGTAAAGACTTCATTCTACACTATCATCAGACACTGCCATGTAGCGATTTCATTCTACACTGTCATCAGATACTGACTTGTAGAGACTTCACTCTACACTACCATCAGATACTGCCATGTAGAGATTTCATTCTACACCATCATCAGACACTGCCGTGTAAAGACTTCATTCTACACTATCATCGGACACTGCCATGTAGCGATTTCATTCTACACTGTCATCAGATACTTACTTGTAGAGACTTCATTCTACACCATCATCAGATACTGCCATGTAGAGATTTCATTCTACACCATCATCAGACACTGCCTTGTAAAGACTTCATTCTACACTATCATCAGACAAGGCCATGTAGAGATTTCATTCTACACCATCATCAGACACTGCCTTGTAGCGATTTCATTCTACACCATCATCAGACACTACCTTGTAGAGATTTCATTCTACACTATCATCAGATACTGCCATGTAGAGACTTCATTCTACACTATCATCAGATACTGCCTTGTAGAGATTTCATTCTACACTATCATCAGACACTGCCTTGTAGAGATTTCATTCTACACCATCACCAGATCCTGCCTTGTAGAGATTTCATTCTACACCATCATCAGACACTGCCTTGTAGAGATTTCATTCTACACTATCATCAGATCCTGCCTTGTAGAGATTTCATTCTACACCATCATCAGACACTGCCTTTTAGAGATTTCATTCTACACTATCATCAGATACTGCCATGTAGAGACTTCATTCTACACTATCATCATACACTGCCTTGTAGAGACTTCATTCTACACTATCATCAGACACTGCCTTGTAGAGACTTCATTCTACATTATCGTCAGATAATGCCTTGTAGAGATTTCATTCTACACTATCATCAGACACTGCCTTGTAGAGATTTCATTCTACACCATCATCAGACACTGCCTTGTACAGATTTCATTCTACACCATCACCAGACACTGCCTTGTAGAGATTTCATTCCACATAATCATCAGACACTGCCTTGTAGAGATTTCATTCTACAGTATCGTCAGATACTGCCTTGTAGAGACTTCATTCTTCACTATCATCAGATACTGCTTGTAGAGACTGCATTCTACACTATCATCAGATACTTCTGTGTAGAGATTTCATTGTACATTATCATAAGATACTGACTTGTAGAGATTCATTGTACATTATCAGCAGACACTGCCATGAAGAGACTTCATTCTACACTATTATCAGACACCCCCATGTAGAGACTGCATTCTAGACTATTATCAGATACTGTCATGTAGAGACTTCATTATACACTATCATCAGATACTGCCTTGTAGAGACTCCATGCTACACTATCATCAAATAATGCCTTGTAGAGACTTCATTTTACACTATCATCAGATACTGCCTTGTAGAGACTCCATTCTACACTATCATCAGATAATGCCTTGTTGAGACTTCATTCCACACTATCATCAGAAACTGCCTTCTAGAGATTTCATTGTACACCATCATCAGACATGGCCTTGTAGAGACTCCATGCTACACTATCATCAGATAATGCCTTGTTGAGACTTCATTCTACACTCTCATCAGAAACTGTCTTCTAGAGATTTCATTGTACACTATCATCAGATACTGCCTTGTAGGGACTCCATGCTACACTATCATCAGATAATGCCTTGTTGAGACTTCATTCTACACTATCATCTGAAACTGTGTTCTAGAAACTTCGTTATACACTATCATCAGATACTGCCTTGTAGAGACTCCATGCTACACTATCATCAGATAATACCTTGTAGAGACTTCATTATACACTTATCAGATAATGCCTTGTAGAGACTTCAATCTACACTATCATCAGATACTGCCTTGTAGAGACTTCATTCTACAGTATCATCAGATACTGCCTTGTAGAGACTTCATTCTACAGTATCATCAGATACTGCCATGTAGAGACTTCATTCTACACTATCATCAGATACTGCTATGTAGAGACTTCATTCTACACTATCATCAGATACTGCCTTATAGAGACTTCATTCTACACTATCATCAGATACTGCCATGTAGAGACTTCATTCTACACTATCATCAGATACTGACTTGTAGAGACTTCATTCAACACTATCATCAGATACTGCCTTGTAGAGACTTCATTCTACACCATCATCAGATACTGCCTTGTAGAGCATTCATTCTACACCATCATCAGATACTGCCATGTAGAGATTTCATTCTATACTATCATCAGACACTGCCATGTAGAGACTTCATTGTACACTATCATCAGATACTGACTTGTAGAGACTTCATTCTACACTATCATCAGATACTGCCATGTAGAGACTTCATTCTACACTATCATCAGATACTGACTTGTAGAGACTTTATTCTACACTATCATCAGATACTGCCTTGTAGAGACTTCATTCTACACTATCATCAGAATGCTGACTTGTAGAGACTTCATTCTACACTGTCATCAGATACTGACATATAGAGACTTCATTCTACACTATCATCAGATACTGACTTGTAGAGACTTCATTCTACACTATCATCAGATACTGACTTGTAGAGACTTCATTCAACACTATCATAAGATACTGCCATGTAGAGACTTCATTCTACACTATCATGCGATACTGCCTTGTAGAGACTTCATTCTACACCATCATCAGATACTGCCTTGTAGAGAATTCATACTACACCATCATCAGATACTGCCATGTAGAGATTTCATTCTACAACATCATCAGATACTGCCATGTAGAGACTTCATTCTACACTATCATCAGATACTGACTTGTAGAGACTTCATTCTACACTATCATCAGATACTGCCTTGTATAGACTTCATTCTACACTATCATCAGATACTGACTTGGAGAGACTTCATTCTACACTATCATCAGATACTGCCATGTAGAGACTTCATTCTACACTATCATCAGATACTGACTTGTAGAGACTTCATTCTACACTATCGTCAGATACTGCCATGTAGAGACTTCATTCTACACTGTCATCAGATACTGCCTTGTAGAGACTTTATTCTACACCATCATCAGATACTGCCTTGTAGAGAATTCATTCTACACCATCATCAGATACTGCCATGTAGAGATTTGATACTACACTATCATCAGACACTGCCATGTAGAGACTTCATTCTACACTATCATCAGATACTGACTTGTAGAGACTTCATTCTACACTATCATCAGATACTGCCATGTAGAGTCTTCATTCTACACTATCATCAGATACTGACTTGTAGAGACTTCATTCTACACTATCATCAGATACTGTCTTGTAGAGACTTCATTCTACACTATCATCAGATGCTGACTTGTAGAGACTTCATTCTACACTGTCATCAGATACTGCCTTGTAGAGACATCATTCTACATTATCATCAGATACTGACTTGTAGAGACTTCATTCTACACTATCATCAGATACTGCCATGTAGAGACTTCATTCTACACTATCATCAGATACTGACTTGTAGAGACTTCATTCTACACTATCATCAGATACTGACTTGTAGAGACTTCATTCAACACTATCATCAGATACTGCCATGTAGAGACTTCATTCTACACTATCATGAGATACTGCCTTGTAGAGACTTCATTCTACACCATCATCAGATACTGCCTTGTATAGAATTCATTTTACACCATCATCAGATACTGCCATGTAGAGATTTCATTCTACAACAGCATCAGATACTGCCATGAAGAGACTTCATTCTACACTATCATCAGATACTGACTTGTAGAGACTTCATTCTACACTATCATCAGATACTGCCATGTAGAGACCTCATTCTACACTATCATCAGATACTGACTTGTAGAGACTTCATTCTACACTATCATCAGATACTGCCTTGTATAGACTTCATTCTACACTATCATCAGATACTGACTTGTAGAGACTTCATTCTACACTATCATCAGATACTGCCATGTAGAGACTTCATTCTACACTATCATCAGATACTGACTTGTAGAGACTTCATTCTACACTATCATCAGATACTGCCATGTAGAGACTTCATTCTACACTATCATCAGATACTGCCATGTAGAGACTTCATTCTACACTATCATCAGATACTGCCTTGTAGAGACTTCATTCTACACTATCATCAGATACTGCCATGTAGAGACTTCATTATACACTGTCATCAGATACTGCCATGTAGAGACTTCATTCAACACTATCATCAGACACTGCCTTGTAGAGTCTTAAAGAGACTTTCCTTGTCTTGAAGCTCCATCATAATGTGAAACATTCTGAAATAAATACTATTGCAATGGACAAAATAAAGTAAATTCCACAACATTGTGTCTGGAAACTGATTTATTTAATGCCTTAAAGAAGCTTATTCATAGCTTTTATCCGTCCTTAAATGTCATATTCCAGGAAATCTGAAGAATGCATAGGTAATCCTGCTCAGACACTTTTAATACTGTAAATGATGTGAAATAGGTAATATGGAATGTAGTTTTACATCCCTTTAACACAATATGTTATATTGGGACAGCAACTTCAAAGGGACAGGTTCTCTGTAAGCATTTATTATTGTATGTAACATTTGTATAATATGTTATCTTTGGAATAAAATATGTTTAAACCAAAGGGACTCGAGACGAAGGATGAAGTTTCCCATCAGACATGCCTGTGTCATGAAACAAGCTAAATAGCAGCAAAAGCGCTGAAATATTAAAAGTAAATCAGGCAAAATTCTTGAAAAGAGCCCCCGTCCCCAACCACACACCAAAATATTACACCCCCACCCCCCACCACAACCACACACACAAAAAAAAAACGAGCCGAAGTTGTGAAAAAAGAGCCAGAATATTAAGATTGAAACAAAAGTCATTAAAAAAGCCAAATAGGTTGTTCTTAAACTCCTTTACCCATAGCGATCATATTCAGTATCAAGGTTGTCATCATAATGAAAATTATTTAACCCACATGAAAATATAGTGTCTGAATATTGGCTTCACCACTGTCTGAAATTTAATTGAACATTGTCTGATTCTTGGCTAAACAGACATTATTTGGCCTTGTCTGAATAATTACTTAAATTGGAACATGTCCAGACAAAATTCAGACTGGAAATCATCTGAATCTTCAGGGTTTATTCAGACTAAATTCAGACTGAAAAGTTTCTGAAGTCTGAATCTCTCAGAAGATTTTAAGAAAGATTCAGAAAATGGTGCAGACACTATTCAGATTTTTATTCTGAAAAGTTGCTTTTTAAACCACTGTCGGAAATTTAACTGAACATTGTCTGATTGATTCTTGGCTGAACAGATGTTATTTGGCTTTTATTTGGTATTTAATTACCGTAATTTCAATAAGTGTGTTATTACTTGCAATCATCAAAAGGTACTGTTTAATTGAGAGAAAAAAGGTTTACCCTTCCATAAAATATAGTTACATGCTAATCTGGGAGAGAAAAAAACACGTTCAAAATGGGCAATTTAAAAAAATATTTTGTGTTTGGTGCAGTTTTTAAGTGGGTTATGACTTTGATTTCAACAATTTTCTTTTTTTTCAGCTTGGCCATTTTGAAGGACTCTATATATATTGTTGAAATCAAAGTCGTAACCTACTTAAAAACTACACCAAACACAAATTGTGATAAACAAAGATCGACAAATATACAAAAAGCGTGAAAGACGTATCAAACAAACAAACAAGAAACTGCGCAATTTCACACTTTCAATTTCACACTTCCTGGTTTAAGAACAAAACACTAAAATAGCCATTAAAGTTTGATAAAATACGAACAACCCACACAAATTGTGAAAAGGATACTAACAATTACGTTTTGCAGCAACTAACTTGAAATGAAAGCATTTTACAATCATTGCATTTTCGATTTTGTCAGCAATTTTAGCTGATTAAAAGACTACATCAGCCGACTTTAAAAACGAGAAGAAAACAAACAAACACTTAAAATGTGTTGTTCGAATTATCATTACCACGTTTGCCGTCTTATAATTTTAGCTGTACTGGCTAAGGGCCAGCAGAGCTTATGGGATGGTGTGGTGTCCGTCGTCCATCGTCCGTCTGTCGTCAGTCGTCTGTTAACTTTTGTGTCGTTAAGACGATAGGGCCTTCATTTTTCACCGGATCTTTACCAAACTTAAACAGATTGTTAATATCAATGAAAGCTTGGACAAGTTCGAAAACCAGCCAGATCGGACCAGTAACAGCAGAGTTATGGCCCCTGATTTAGTTAAAAATGCTATATTTTGCCTCGTTAAGACAATAGGGCTTTCATTTTTCATCCGATCCTTACTAAACTTTAACAGATTGTTAATATCTATTAAACCTCATGCAAGTTCGAAAACTAGCCAGATCGGACCAGTAACAGCGGAGTTACGGCCCTTGATTGAGTTTAAAATGCTATATTTTGCCTCGTTAAGATGATAGGGCCTTCATTTTTCATCCAATCTTTACCAAACTTTTTCAGATTGTTAATATCAATGCAAGCTCAGACAAGTTTGAAAACCAGCCAGATCGGACAGGTAACAGCAGAGTTATGGCCCTTGATTTAGTTAAAAATGCTATATTTTGTCTCGTTAAGACGATAGGGGCTTCATAGTTCATCCGATTTTTACCAAACTTCATCAGATTGTTAATATCAATGAAAGCTCTAACAAGATCGAAAACCATTCATATCGGACTAGTAACAGCGGAGTTATGGCTCTTGATTTAGTTCAAAATGCTATATTTTGCCTCGTTAAGACGATAGGGCCTTCATTTTTCAGCCGATCTGTACCAAACATTATCAGATTGTTAATAGCAATGCAAGCTCGGACAAGTTTGAAAACCATTGATATCGGACTAGTAACAGCGGAGTAATGGCCCTTGATTTAGTTCAAAATGCTATATTTTGCCTCGTTAAGACGATAGGGCCTTCATTTTTCATCCGATCTTTACCAAACTTTATCTGATTGTTAATGTCAATGAAAGCTCGGCCAAGTTTGAAAACCATTGATATTGGACTAGTAACAGCGGAGTAATGGCCCTTGATTTAGTTCAAAATGCTATATTTTGCCTCGTTAAGACGATAGGGCCTTCATTTTTCATCTAATCTTTACCAAACTTTATCAGATTGTTAATGTCAATGAAAGCTCGGCCAAGTTTGAAAACCAGCCAGATCGGACCAGTAACAATGGAGTTATGGCCCTTGATTTTATTAAAATGCTATAATTTACATCGTCATATGATAGGGCCTTCATTTTGCATCTGATCTTTGCCAAATTTTACCAGATTTTATGACTTTCTTTTATTTTATTTTTTTGATTTCTTTTGTATTTTTAGCTCTACTGGCCAAGGGCCAGCAGAGCTTATGGGATGGTGTGTTGTCCGTCTTCCGTCGTCCGTCCGTCGTCCGTTAACTTTTCTTCAAACGACTTCTTCTCAGAAACCGCTTGGCTAATTTTGACCAAACTTCAAATGGATGATCCTTAGATGAATGCTTTTTAGATTTGTTAAAATTAGGTAAGCGCTACATCCAAGATGGCTGCCATTACCATATATGGTCGAAACCTTAAAAAATCTTCTTCTCCAGAACCGCTGGACAGATTTCAACAGTTTTTCTTCTAAAATGATCGCCAACGCCTAGACTATCAAGATTGTTCAAATAAAGTCCCCGGGGTCAAAAATGGCCGTGCTCCGGGGGTCCAAAATTTGTATATTGAGGTTTTGCATGTTTTTCATATAGACATGTAGGAAACAACTTTAAAAAATCTTCTTCTCTGAAACCACAAGGCACAGAGCTCTCATGTATTACATGTAGCATCAGCTTATGGTCCTCTACTAAGTTTGTTCAAATGGTGACCCTGGGGTCAAATTTGTCCCCGCCCCGGGGGTCACAGTTTTACATAGACTTATATAGGATTTTTTTTTTAAAAATCTTCTTCTCGGAAACTACAACAGCCAGAGGTTTGATATTTTGCATTTACTATAAGCTTATGGTCCTTTACCAAGTTTGTTCAAATGGTGACCGTAGGGTCACATTTGGACCCGCCCCAAGGGTCACATGTTTTACATAGACATGTATAGAGAATTCTTCAAACGACTTCTCGTCAGAAACCGCTTAGCTAATTTTGACCAAACTTCAAAAGGATGATCCTTAGATGAATGCTTTTTAGATTTGTTAAAATTAGGTCAGCACTACATCCAAGATGGCTGCCATTACCATATATGGTCGAAACCTTAAAAAATCTTCTTCTCCAGAACCGCTTGACAGATTTCAACAGTTTTTCTTTTAAAATGATCGCCAACGCCTAGACTATCAAGTTTATTCAAATAAAGTCCCCGGGGTCAAATATGGCCGTGCCTCGGGGGTCCAAAGTTTGTATATTGAGGTTTTGCATGTTTTTCATATAGACATATAGGAAAAAAGTTTAAAAAATCTTCTTCTCTGAAACCACAAGGCACAGAGCTCTCATGTATTACATGTAGCATCAGCTTATGGTCTTCTACTAAGTTTGTTCAAATGGTGACCCTGGGGTCAAATTTGTCCCCGCCCCGAGGGTCACAGTTTTGCATAGACTTATATAGGATTTTTTTTTTAAAAATCTTCTTCTCGGAAACTACAAGAGCCAGAGGTTTGATATTTTACAATTATTATAAGCTTATGGTCCTTTACCAAGTTTGTTCAAATGGTGACCCTGGGGTCACATTTGGTCCCGCCCCAAGGGTCACATGTTTTACATAGACATGTATAGGGAAAAACTTAAAAAATCTTCTTCTCTGAAACTGCAAGAGCCAGAGGTTTAATATTTTGCTGTTGCTATAAGCTTATGGTCCTTTACCAATTTTGTTCAAATGCTGACCCTGGGGTCACAGTTTTACATCAATGCTTGTTTTAAATTTTTTAATTTCTTTATTTTTTATTTTTTTATTTTCTTTTTTTTTTTATTATTTTTTTTTTTGATATTTTTTTTTTGAATTTTTTTTTTGAATTTTTTTTTTTTGAATTGTTATCTTCTTTTTTTTGAATTGTTTTTTTATTTATTTTTTGAATTTTTTTTTGAATTTTTTTATTATCTATACTGGCCAACTTGGAAAACCAGCCAGATCGGACCAGTAATGACGGAGTTATTGCTCTTGATATAGTTAAAAATGCTATATTTTTCCTCTTTAAGACGATAGTCACTCGCTTCATTGATGTCATAAGAGCCATATTAGCCAGTATTGCGTCCACAGGCCCTCTTGGGCCTCTTGTTTTTTTGTTTGATTTTTTTTGAATTTTACTCTTTTTTGATTTTTTAAAAAAAAAAATTTGTTTTGATTTTTTGTTTTTTATTAGCTCTATGTTGGACCAGTCGGACCAGTATCAGAGGAGTTATGGCTCTTGATTTAGTTAAAAATGCTATATTTTGCCTAAAACGATAATTTTATTTTGCTCACTTAAAGGGGTTGATGCACTATTTTCAAACACTATTTATTTAATAGTGCTCAGAAAAACTTGAAAAAAACTGAAAGAATTGTCAAAATGCCATGAAACACAAAGGAGATAAAATTATGACCTATTGAAAATTTGCAAAGAACATTACTGGATGCTGCCATCTTTGAATGATGACGTCATCGCGCCATTTTACCATATATGTCATATTGACAAAATGTCTTTTAAAGCAAAGAAAATTACTTCAAATGAAAAATTATCATACAATTTATACATTTTACATCTGTATATTTATTTTTAATCAATTTGCAGTGATTTTCTTTGTTTTAAAATGTATTTTGTCAATATGCCTAACATGGTAAAATGACGCGATGACGTCATCGTTCAAAGATGACAGCCTCCAGTAATGTTCTTTGCAAATTTTCAATAGATCATATCTCCTTTGATTTTCATGGCATTTGGAAATGTTAATAAGGAATATGACGTCAAAAACACACAAAAAAAGGTTGACAATAGGGCTGTTGTCTTCAAACGGTCAGTGGCAAAAAAGACTGGGGTTTAAACCAGGTTCTAGGGTGCACCAAACTTCACACACCCTACTGTCATCCCAAACTCGAAGCTAGTTTTGGGAGCATAACACATTCCTTCTGATTCATATGGTGTAGTCTAGTCGATATATCGCAACATCTACATCATTCTTGGTTTGTGATCACTCAGTTACATATTAACATCTGCTAACAAACACTAAACTATTGTGAATTAATAAGAAAAACACTAAACTATTGTGAATTAATAAGAAACAAAAAACACAGAGTCCTCATGTTTTAATATACAAGCATGTTTTATTTGTGATATTGTGAATACTGTTACTAGTAACAATGACACTTAGAGCTACTAAACAAGGAAGATACTTGCTTCTTGGTGCAGTACGACGTTGACAAGAAGCACCAAATCCGCACTAGCGGCTTTTTCAGAACGTCAGAAAAGGTAAGATGTTTTGTACACATTTGTATGATATTGCTGGGTTTTATTTTTGGATTTTAAGCCATTTTCATTACATATATTTTTCTTAATAACTGAGGAAGACTGTGTCCATTAAGTTATACCATGCAGCATCTTAAGCGATTAACTAAAGTAATTAAATTGGTCTAAAGACATCGCCCTGGCGAATTCCTCTATTCACGAATTAAATCGTAGTTTTAGTGGGAGGGTGACTTTTTTTTTTACAATTGTGTCTACCTGCATCTATTGTTGTTTTTTCTTATTGATGTTTAATAATGATCTTACACGAGTGCCTGATTAATATTGATTTATCAAACGAGTTGGATACTGCGTCCATTAAGTTATACCAAGCAGTATTTTACGCGATTTTCATATTCCAAAAGTAATTAAAATTAAATCATAGTTTTAGTCGAAGGGGGAGTGTTTTTTTTAATAGTGTCTACCTGCATCTATTGGTTCTTATCGATGTTTAATAATGATCTTACACGAGTGCCTGATTAATATTGAATTTATCAAACGAGTTGGATAAAATTATATGATGTGAGGCTATGCTAGAATTTTTAATCCAAATTGTTCAATAAATTCAATCAATATATAGTGAAGGGGATCTCATTGATTTCCGTAATCCATGATTGAATTGATTGAATTGGATTTTATAGTCGCACCAACAGCTAAGGTCATACGGCGACTTTCCAGCTTCCATTGGTGGAGGAAGACCCCAGGTGCCCCTCCGGGCAATTTTCGTGCACGGGCGGGCACCTGGGTAGAACCACCGACGTTCCGCAAGCCAGCTGGATAGCTTCCTCACATAAAGATTCCTAGGCCCCTAAGGGATCGAACCTACAGTGGTGAGGGGCAAGTGATTTCAAGTCAGAGACGTTAACCACTCGGCCACGGACGCCCCCCCGTAATCCATGATGTTTTTTACAATTGTGACTACATGCATCTATTGTTTTTTTTCCTTATCAATGTTTAATATATGATATTGAATTTATCAAACGATCGAGTTGGATACTGCGTCCATTAAGTTATACCAAGCAACATCTTCCAAAAGTAATTAAATAGGTCAGAAAGTTTCAGATAAAATTCAGAAATAGTGGTTCATGAGGTCAGGCGAAAGCCTTGGGCCCATTAGTGGCCCATTAGTGGCTCTTGGGTCCATTTAGGCTCTTTGTTTTTTGATTTGCCTGACTGGTGTATGTATTCTTGACTGACTTTTTGTCTTAAACTTGTATGGATTGTTTTCAGTCTAAGCCATTTATGGTTGGTGAATCACCAAGGCATGAACGAGCGTATCTCAGCGATGATTTTCGAAAGTTAATACCACGGATTGGGATTGCTTAAAATTGCTAAAAATATATTTCATTCATACAAATATGTATGATTTTGTCCGAAAATTGATCGGGAATCTATTGAATTTGATTGTGCTTCGGTTGTTCAATGGCACAAAATTTATCTTATTGTGTGACGTCAATATCGATCTGCTATTACAAAACACATGACCGAAAATGGTGGAAATGAAATGGTCCATTTCCCCGGGGTACCTTAATTAATGTTGCAAAAACTCTTGTATGTACCAAAACACATTAAAAAACTATTTGGCACCGCTACCCAATTCTTTCGAAAAAGCCATGTTTCATTTCTCACTACTTGACACAAAATGAAGCTATATAAATCAAAAACAATTACGGTGTGCCAAGCTGTCAAACCATGTAGGCAGAACAAATGTTTGACAAGCATTCTGACAGGTTAATCTGGTGACATTCAGTTTTCATTGGCCAACAGTTATATACACGCTGGCATTTCTTGGTCCAATCAGAACTGACCAAGCAAGCTCTTAAAAAATGCCACTTTTGATGTAAAATCAGGGTCTTGCAGATGCGCTTTGAATTTTGATCATGTCCAGGTAAACGCTTGTCATTTTTAACGGGACGAGAAAGGTCAAGACAGTACAACACAGACAACTGTTGATTTCCTGCAAGTCTAGTTCCTCTAACTTGTTCTGCAAGGCATAGTATGCGCAAGGTCAAAACAAATGAGACTCAGAGGGAAATTATGTTTGTCAGGAACTACAAATAAAGTTTAAAAAAAATTATTATTGTTCATGTGATTTCATAAACATTTAAAACCTGTTGTTTCAACAGTCTTTTCCTTAATTGATATAATGCAGCTTAAGAGATGCTAAGATCAAATTTCTTCTTAAATTTACTTAATTACAATTTTTTTTTTGAATTTTAATGCTCCATGATGCTTTTAAACAAGTCGAAAGTTAATCGCAGCTCTTAACAAAATTAATGGATCTAAGAATAAACTGTACGAGTTTTTGATGACAGATGACAGACAAGAGGCAATGGAATAAAAAACAGTTATACAAAGAACAAGTTGTTTTTATAATTGCTTAAAAGTAGAGATATGTTAAAATTAGTAGTGATTATGTATGCTTTTGTTGTTTGCTGCATTGTTAAAGCTATAATCAGAAGGGTGATTTTAAGTGGTCTTTAGAACAGGACTGTTTTCGGTTTGGCTTTAGCTCTAGTTGGCATTGAAAAGGTTATACTGTGGATCATAATAGGTTATATTGTGGATCATAATAGGTTATATTGTGACAACCACCACAGAGGGAAAGAGGTAAAGGATTAAGTTTCCCAACAGACAAGCCTCCGCCAGAGAGCAAACCCACGCGTGACAGAAGCACAAAGTACTGTATAGTACAGTTTATACCCAGGAAAAGGTGGCTGGTCTGCCTCCACCAATACAAAATTAACAGTCATAATTATATAGCCTAAAATGTGCTGCTGAAAATGACATAAATCACCATTCAACCAACCAGCCAACCAACGCTACTTATGTCAACTATGCATCTCTGTAAAGGTTCCCTGATATGAGTTTCCAAAGTATCGGTAAACAGCCAGGTACCCAGCCAGGGGACCCAGATTAACATGATGATTGAGTCGAGCTTAGCTCCCAGTGAGAGTCAAACCTGCAGCGGTGAAGGCTGGGGAGAAACTTTTAAACACCGCATTCTTACTATTAGAGCGATGGTGGCACTAATAAAATGCACCATACACCATGCATGCGTTAAGTCCAGACTCTAAAATGTCATAACAGGTGGCACGAATATAAACCTTCGGAACACAAACAACATTATCAAACTTGCCCATAGTGACTCCAAGACTTAAAGAATCCTTTGACATGATTGGCCTTGGGCAAGACACTTTCCTCATCCTCGTCTGTCGATTGCGGATGTTAAATGGGCAGTGACCCGTGTATTGGTCAGTGACCCGCGTATTGGTCAATTAAACCGTAAGAATCTATTCAATAAAAATAGGGCACAATTCCCGGATCCTAGCTATGTATCCTTCCCCTCTCTCTGAAACAGTTCCAAATAACCAGATGATCCTGAGTAAACAATTTAATTGAAGACACAGTTTGATACAGCTTTATAAATCAGCACTTTTCCATTCAGAACTATTTTCAGTAAACAGGAATGATAAATATTTCTTCAAAAGAAAAAAACAAGGGAACCGATTTAAACAACGATCAGTATGAATGAATGTCAGCAATCTTAAGCAACATGTGTGAGTTTCATCAAGAAGAATACACCTAATAATGAAGCCCTCATTTTGAGTGTCATACATTACAGACCATGTTAACAATAGATTGTTAAGCCAGTCGATTAATCGTGCATCGCATGAGAGTCTGCGTTTCTCAATCAGTAGATCGTTCTCTTGTGATGTTTTGATGTAATTATAAGAATGATGTATGTTGTTGGACATTTAGTATATATAAGTCCAGACTCTATTGTGCCCATCGCGTCAGGTATACCTTGACGTGTTCGTTGGCGGACGGACTATAAACCTTAGAACTACACACACACACGGACATTTAGTATGTTGTAGTTGCATTTTAGATACCGGGGAGGAGAGGGTGGGTGTGGGGTGGGGAGTGGGGAGACCTACAGAATACTTTCATAACCTTGAGGCGCTAAAGCATTATACTCTGGCCCCCTCTCACATTAGTGAAGCTGCCTGGTCACCGTTCCTGTATATTCGGGATGAGTTAGACATAACTGTTAATAAATTTATGATATTGCCAAAGAATTCCTAAGAAACTGGCGCCAGCATGTCAAATTGGCGCGGTCATGGTCAGTTAAGTTTGACCTACTGACCTAATTTTCATATGAATGTACTACAGGCGGTGTGAATGTATTTCTATTTATGAAGTTTGAATACTTTGGATAAAATTAATAGTCTTAACCCACTAAGCACGAGGTCAAGGTTTACAATGTCTGATCAGTCATTTCCCCCAAAACACCCCTTTGTCACATAAATGGAATGGTCTTAATTCAAAGAAAGAACAGTCCATTATGTATATGTAGCGGGTTAAGGGTTAAAAACATTTCTAATGGAAATCGAGTTCAGAGACACCGTCATTGTGAATTTAAAGGGACACACCGCAAACTTTATTAATCCTGTATCATTTTGACTTCAAAAACATACTTGCATGTAATAAAATAAAATTTTAGTTTCCATTTTTTTCTTCTTATTCTAACATTGGTTTAAATATATCATTCGTGCAATCTTATTAAAAGTTAGCAATTAATGCCTAACACAATTTACTAAATGTTCTATCTTACTAATATTGTTAAGCCTCCAGTCTGGCAGTTCAGATGGTAATTTTGTGTTCAGACATATTCAGACAGTGCTCAGACTTTCAGATAAAATTCAGAAATAATGGTTCAGGCGAAAGCCTTGGGCCCATTAGAGGCTCTCAGTTCAATTTGGGCTCTTTGTTTTTTGATTTGCCTGACTGGTGTATGTATTCTTGACAGACCTTTTGTCTTAAGCTTGAATGGATGTTTTTCAGTCTAAGCCATTTATGGTTGGTGCTCTTTTTTCTGAATCTTGGAAATTATTCCTAAATTTGTCTATTCAGCATTTTTTTCCCCTGAAGAACCTTTTAGAGTCGGACTTTCCTAAATTTGACTACTCAGTAATTTTTTCCTTAAAAGAGTATTTTAGAGTTGGTCTTTCCTAAAATATGTAAATTATTAAGAACATTTCAATGATAATGAGTCAGACGTTTTGTTTGAAATACTACAGTTACGGTACATGTCATATACATTGACGTCTCCAATTTTGCTAAATACAGAGATTAGAAATAAATGTCCTCTAGGAGATGGTTAGGTTTGATAAATTGAAGCGCTAATGTTGGATTTAGTTGACAGATCTCTCTGATTATTGTTGCTGATTTTGCATGCATAATAAAAACGTGATTTCCAAGAAAAAGTTTAGGCCTATCAGGTTGGCAAGGCTTCTAGCTCTAAATTGTCCTCGACATTATCGATCACACAGTTAAGATGAGCAGCATATATATTCTGAAAATATATATAATTTAGAAATGGTGTCCTTTTAAAAAAAAATTGAGATACTTTATTGTTCTGATATAAAAGTGCATGACTTTAGTTCTCTTTTTAAAAACAAACTGATGCAATTATCAGTCTCCAGATAAGCTATCAGCACAATGCATGTTGTACGCATGAAAAGAAGTATTACATTACATAATTACATTTATTTTTTATTCCTTAAGTAAAGTTTTGGACAAGCTGGATTAATGTAGAATTTTTAGTCTTAGTCTTCACCATAAAAATATTCCGTATTTCTTCTTCTCCTTATAATATACCTTCGACTTTGATTTCTGTCTTTGTTAAATGGGCATTAATTTATGTCAAACAACCGACAAAAAGGCCATTGTTTTCCCTTGCAAGCATCTACTAGTACTTGCTGGAGGCACTTGTTTGTCTTTCAGTTCCTCAAACAAGCATCTACTGAGTATGACTGGACGCACTCAGATTTTCTAAGCTATTGAAGTGTGTATGCGGGAATTTGGTTCTCAATATTTATCGGCAATTTTTCAACACGTTTTTGTATGCAATAATTTCATTTTTAATGCATTTTTGATGGAAAATATGCATTATGACACAGATACACATCTTATCTGGAGCACTGGATTGTATTCCCGAGATGGAGTTAATTTTAAGCTCTACTGGCCAAAGGCCAAAGGCCAGCAGAGCCAAAGGCCAGCAGAGCTAATGTGATGATGACGTGTTGTCCATCGTCCGTTAACTTTTGCCTTGAGAACACTCTAGCCCCTTCATTTTCAATGTGATCTTAACCAAACTTGGCCAAGGTCTTTATATAAATGAGAGCTTGCTTGGACGAGTTTGAAAAACGGCCAGATTGGGTAAGTAACACCAGAGTTATGGCTCTTGTTTTGCTGAAAAAGTCCATTTTCTGCCTGTGAACACTCTAGCACCTTCATTTATTATTTGATCTTTACCAAATTTGCACAGATTGTTAATAGCTATGAAAGCTTGGATAAGTTCGAAAACCAGCCAAATCCGATCAGTAACAGCAGAATTATGGCCCTTGATATTCTGAAAAATTCATGTTCTGCTGTGTGAACACTCTCGCACCTTCATTTATTATTTGATCTTTACCAAATTTGCATAGATTGTTAATAGCAATGAAATCTTGGTCGAGTTTGAAAACCAGCCAGATCGAACCATTAACACCAGAGTTATGGCCCTTGATTTTCTGAAATGTGCTATAATTTGACCTTGTTAACACAGTAGGGACTTCATTTATCTGATCTTTTCCAAAACTTTACCAGATTGTTGATTTCAATGAAAGCTCGGAAGTTTTTGAAAACCAGCCAAATAGGACCATTAACACCGGAGTTATGGCCCTTGATTTTCTGAAATATGCTATAATTTATATGTTAACATGATAGGGCCTTCATTTTTGGTGCGGCGTCTGTCCGTCCGTCCTTCTGCAAACTTTTTTTTTAGCGACTTCTCCTTTAAAACTATTTGGCAGATTTTCCCCGAACTTCACAGAAATGTTGCTCTTGATTGAGGCTAGTTGATCCTAGCAAAATTTCAGGTTGGCCGGAAATTCAAGATGGCCACCACAGCTAAAAATAGATTTTTAAAAAACAAGTTTGTAACGACAACTTCTTGAAAACTATAAGTGATATTGATATGGGACTTTTTTCTAAAATGATCAGCATGACATGATGTTGGTCCTTGTCGAAAATCATTTTGATTTGACATTAAACATGGCTGCCAGCGGCCATCTTTGTTTACATTGAGTTATATAGTAAAAATTTGTAGCGACTACTTCTCCGAAACTACTTAACGGATTTTCATGAAACTTCACAGGAATGTGGCTCTTGATGTCAAGTTCATCCTAGCAAAATGTCTGGTTGGCCAGAAATTCAAAATGGCCACCATATATAGATTTTTTAAAAAAAGTTTGTAGCGACTACTTCTTGAAAACTATGTGATATTGATATGGGACTTTATCTAAAATGATCAGCATGACATGATGTTGATCTTTGTCAAAAATTATTTTGATTCAACATTAAACATGGCCTCCAGTGGCCATCTTTGTTAACATAGACTTATATTAAGTAAAAATTTGTAGCGACTACTCCTCTGATACTACATCACGTATTTTCATGAAACTTCCCAGGAATCACGGATTTTCATGAAACTTCTCAGGAATGTTGCTCTTGATGTCTAGTTGATCCTAGCAAAATTTCAGGTTAGCCAAAAGTTCAAGATATCTGCCACGGCTAAAATATAGATTTTTTAACAAGTTTGTAGCGACAACTCCTTAAAAATTATAAGTGATATTGATATGGGACTTTTTCTAAAATGATCATCATGACATGTTGTTAATCCTTGTCAAAATTCATTTTGGTTCGACATTAAACGTGGCAGCCAGAGGCCATCTTTGTTAACATAGAGTTGTACAGTAAAAACTTGTAGCGACTACTCCTCCGAAACTACTTAACGGATTTTCATGAAACTTCACAGGAATGTTGCTCTTGATGTCAACTTGATCCTAGCAAAATGTCTGATCAGCCAAAAATTCAATATGGCCACCATGGCTAAAATTAGATTTTTAAAAAACAAGTTTGTAGCAACTACTTCTTAAAAACTATAAGTGATATTGATATGGGACTTTTTCTAAAATGATCAGCATGACATGATGTTGATCTTTGTTGAAAATTATTTTGATTCAGCATTAAACATGGCCTCCAGCGGCCATCTTTGTTTACATAGACTTACATAGTAAAATTTGTAGCGACTACTCCTCTGATATTACATCTTGGATTTTCATGAAACTTCACAGGAATGTTGCTCTTGATGTCTAGATCCTAGCAAAATTTCAGATTGGCCAGAAATTCAAGATAGCTGCCATGGTTAAAAATAGATTTTTAAAAATACAAGTTTGTAGCGACTGCTTCTTGAAAACTATAAGTGATATTGATATGAGACTTTTTCTAAAATGGTCAGCATGACATGATGTTGATCCTTTTTGAAAATTATTTTGATTCAACATTAAACATGGCTGCCAGCGGGCCATCTTTGTTTATATAGTAAATCTTGTAGCGACTACTCCAGAAACTACTTTACAGATTTTTATAAAACTTCACAGGAAAGCTGATCTAGCTATCAAAACCTATACCACATGAAAAACGGGAAAGGTAGAACTGTATTTGAGGTTATTGATTATTTGAATGACTAAGACTCTCCAGGATTAATATTTTTTACGGACTTCGAGAAAGCCTTTGATAGAGTCGACCATGAATTTATTATAAAATGTTTAAACTATTTTAACTTTCGACCTTCTTTCAGCAATTGGATAAAACTGTTTTATAATGATGCCCTAAGTTGTGATGTAAATAATGGATACATGTCAGACTTTTTTAAAATAAATAGAGGAGTTAGGCAGGGATGCCCACTGTCACCATATCTTTTTATAATAGCAATTGAACTACTATACAATGCCACATGGAAACATAAGGATATTATAGGAATCAAAATTAATAATAATGAAATAAAAAACACAGCATTTGCAGGCGATGCTATGTTTATTCTAGATCGGTCAAAAAAACACTTTGAAACATTAGTCAACCTAATCAATAATTTTAGCGAAGAGTCTGGATTAAAATTAAAATTAAAAAAATCAGTAATACTATGTGTCTGTTTACTCAAATTCAAATGAAAAATTCTGTGAGGAAAAACAATTTGTATGAACTAAAGACAAAGAAACAACACTGGGAATTGTTTTTGCAAATGAAAAGGGAAAATGTGAAGAATATAACATTTATCCAAAAATAGATCAATTTGTAACATTCTTAGATCAATGGAAAAAACACAATATATCTATTCTAGAAAGATAATGGTAATAAAAACTTTTGCTCTACCAAAACTGATATACCCTCTAACTGTTTTGGAGACTCCATTAACAGAATCCTTGAATTGAATAAAGAATAAAATGTATGAATATTTGTGGGAGGGTAAACCAGACAAAATCAATAGGAAAACAATTATACAAGACTAAAAATGGTGGTCTAAATATTATAGATTTGGAATCATTTATTAATTCCACTAAAGCAGGATGGGTCAAAAGACTTACTAATCCGGAATATCATGGTGATTGGAAGGATATTTACATGAAAGAACTTAATCAGTATGGTGGGGGTATTTTATTTGAAAGCAATGTGGACATTAAAAATGCAAACAAAATAATCACACAATCAGCTTTTCTGTCAGAAATAATAAAATTCTCGTCTTTATAAACTTCAAAAAGAAACAACATTGCAAAACAGATAATATGGAATTGTATATAAAACATCAAGGACATACTATATACTTCAAAACATGGGATAATTTGGGTATTAAATATATTGAACATCTGTAACCATAGAATTAGAGAATTTTATACATTTGCACATTTAAAAACAATATATAACATACATAATTCTGAATTCCTGAACTATTATACAACTGTTCAAAGCATACAAAACAAATGGAAACAGGAACTAAACACAGAAGATAGAACAACACACTAGCTTACTTAAACAAATAGGAAAACAAAACAGGGCCAACAAATTATTATATAACATTTAAGTGAAATGCATGTAAACAGAATTACAAATTAAACCTCACCAAAATGGGAAGAAACTATAACAAACATAAACTGGAAACTAATTCATATCACACCTTTCAAAAGCACAATAGATACAAAACTTAGATCTTTTCAATATAAATATATAATGAGAATTATACCCACAAATAAATTTCTATATAAATGCAAAATTAGTAACACAAGTCTCTGTGATTTTTGTAATATGCACGTTGAAAATATTTGTTTGGACTATTTTTCCTGAAACCATTGCCAAGTTTCAACAAAACTGCAGGGATGGTCAGTACCAGGCCTAGTGGTACATATCATCTAAATGTTCCGGTTGAATGATTTTTGGCAGAGTTGTGGCCCTTCAAAGGTTTTAATACACACCGTTTTTTTCCGGACTAGTTTTCCTGAACCCCTAGTAGGATTTCAATGAAACTTTGCAAGGATGATCAGTAACAGGCGTGGTAAATATCATCTCCGTGTTCCGGTTGAATGATTTTTGGCAGAGTTATGGCCCTTTAAAGGTTTTAATACACAAAGTTTGGACTAGTTCTCCTGAACCCCTGGCCAGATTTCAACGAAACTCTGCAGGGATAATCAGTATCAAGCCTAGGTATGCATGTCATTGCCGTATTTTGATTGAAATATTTTTGGCGGAGTTATGTCCCTTTAAAGGTTTTAATACACAAATTTTGTCAGGACTAGTTCTCTTGAACCCCTTGCAGGATTTCAATAAAATTTGCAGGGATGATCAGTACCAGACCTAGTTGTGCATATCATCGCCATGCTCCGGTTGAATGATTTTGGCCCTTTAAAGACATCACACCAGAATCAAAAGATCACGGACATTTTACAGCTAGAGACGATCACAAACTTGTTAATCCTCTACTGTGGAAAATATTTATTGAGGCCCTGACATAATTTTATATAAGTCTACAATGTGCAATGTTTCTTACAATTGCTAAATGTTCATTTTACTGTTTCGAATAGAAACATTTGAATATGGCAGATTAAAAAGGTAAAATAAATACTAAAAATATTGAAATTAAATCATGCTGGTACTGTAACACATAACATTTAGAAATAATTAAATCGGATTTAAAATTGTTTGTCGGGGCCTCATAATATAACTGTACATACCAATCTCCAATCTTGCATGAGATTCTCGTACTTCTCACAATGCATGAAAAAACAATCATAATTATGCCCCCACTATTTCTATAGGATGGATTAGGCTGGTGTGATGTCTTTAAGGATTTAATACACTGACTTTGTAAAGGCTAGTTCTCCTGAACTTTTGGCTGGATTTCACGTTGAGTGTTTTTTGTGGAGTTACCGCCCTTTAAAGGTTTTGATACACAAACTTTATCCAGACTAGTCTCTTCTGAACTCCTGGCTGAATTTTGGTGGGGATGATGAGTACCAAGCCTAGTTGCGCATATCATCGCCATGTTCCGGTTGAATGATTTTGGCCCTTTAAGGATTTAATACACTGACTTTGTAAAGGCTAGTTCTCCTGAACTCTTGGCTGGATTTCAGTGAAACATGGCAGGAATGATCAGTACCAAGCCTAGTTGTGCATATTGTTGTCATGTGCCGGCTGAATGATTTTTGTTGGAGTTGTATCCAGTAGAGCGATACAGGCCCTCTTGGGCCTCTTGTTGAAACTAAAAATGTTTTTTCATAATTCCATGCAGATTCAAACATGGTAGGTTAACTTACCTAGTGAAAACAAACATTATGTAACACTTATTTTCATTGGTCTGAATTGCCCTGCCAAAATCTAATGTATGGAGTTTAACGTCATGTTTAACAATGTATTGAGGTAGCTTTTAACAGTCTTTCAGTCATATTACGATGGTGTCTACTTGTAGCAGTCAGCTCAATGCTTAGCTTTATAATGCTGCCACACTGGAATACCTCACCGTAGACACATGATATGATACCCCACCCAGTCACATTATACAGACACCGGGTCGACAAGCCCTAGAACTACCCTTTATATGCTTTACGTTAAGCAAGGGAGCTGCTAGTTTTTATGAAGTCTTCGGTATGACCCCAGCTGGGGATTGAACCCACGACCTCTCGCATGCAAGGCAAACACTCGACTACTGTAACCAACTGCAATTGTAACAGTAAAGGTTGTTTGTATGTTACATCATGTGACCAGTAAAACTTAGGAGATGCCATTTCGGAGTATGACTATTTTAATGTATTACCAACTTCAAGATTGCCATGTGTCCCTTAAAAAATAATTAAATGTGTTTTCGTCATCATCAGCAGCATCAGCATCATCATCAATGTGCCAGTAAGAATATATAAATTTACACATCCCATCCAAGATCTTTTAATAAGTCTTACAGATTTTGTGATAAGGAAAGAAGTTGCGATTTATACTACGGAATTTAAAGTAGCCTTAATTTTCTTGCAAACCTTTGACATTTTGTAACGTTTCATGTTCTAGACTTCCATGAATCATGAAATGGTGTTACCTCTGGTTTAGACTTATATTCTGTCTGCCGAATAATGATATGCATCCTTGAGTTACAGATAATATTTTCAGTGCATGTAAAATGAGGATATACTTATGCAGACTCCCATGTAATATTACCTTTGAGATATATAAAGATATAAAATAAAAAGTGTCATACTAAACTTTTGGTTAAATTTAAAGTCAACGTCTTAGACGATGAGCTGTATTGGAAATGCGTTTTATAATATGAATATGTAATATATGTATATATAGAATGCATTTCTGCTGTTGCCTGAGCTTGTATAGAATTAATTTGTGTAGCCTCATGGTGCCATTTATGTAAATGGATTGAGAGTAATAAAGATAAGGAAACTCCAAGCAATCCATTAAGAAATGTCGCGTTCTAAGCCACTCTTAAATCAAGAAATGGTACATGTTTACATTACAGTCATGATCGTGAATAATGCCCATTCGTTGGTTCGTGAAACAGTCATCAGGCCCTCGCCAACAAAGTTAGAGAAAATGTTTTATTCCTCTGACATTCAAGATAATATTTTATTCCTCTGACATTCAAGGTAATATTTTATTCCTCTGACAATCAAGATAATATTTTATTCCTCTATGACATTCAAGAACATTCAAGATAATATTTTATTCCTCTGACAGTCAAGATACTATTTTATTCCTCTATAACATTCAAGAACATTCAAGATAATATTTTATTCCTCTGGCATTCAAGATAACATTTTATTCCTCTGGTATTCAAGATAATATTTTATTCCTCTGACATTCAAGATACTATTTTATTCCTCTGACTTTCAAGATAATATTTTATTCCTCTGGCATTCAAGATAATATTTTATTCCTTTGGTATTCAAGATAATATTTTATTCCTATGACATTCAAGATAATATTTTATTCCTCTGCCAATCAAGATAATATTTTATTCCTCTATGACATTCAAGATAATATGTTATTCCTCTGACATTCAAGATAATATTTTATTCCTCTGCCAATCAAGATAATATTTTATTCCTCTATGACATTCAAGATAATATGTTATTCCTCTGACATTCAAGATAATATTGTATTCCTCTGACATTCGACATTTTATTCCTCTGACATTCAAGATAATATTTTTTTCCTCTGACATTCAAGATAATATTTTATTCATCTGGTATTCAAGATAATATTTTATTCCTATGACATTCAAGATTATAAGAATCCATCATGAGTATCCATGTGAGATAGATAAATCTCACCCGACGGTCAGAATTGTAACCAGGGACGAGGCTCTGCCGAGTTCCTGGTTGCAAGGTGAGATTTACCTATCTCACATGGATAAACTCGTGGTGGATTCTTTTTCTTGGATATCAATGACATTTTGTGCATCGACGTCACCAATAACTAACATATTAATGTTTTTTTTACACAATGACGTCATGCATCTGTTCACGTTACTGACGTCATTATTGTTGCGCGTGAATTTTATCTCGACCCTAGGGTGAGATGGAAATATCTAGCCCCGGTAAAATGATGGATTTCCTTGTCCGGTATGCAAGAAAATATTTTATTCCTCTCACATTCAGGATAATATTTTATTCCTCTATGACATTCAAGATAATATTTTATTCCTCTATGACAAGATAATATTTTATTCCTCTATGACATTCAAGATAATATTGTATTCCTCTATGACATTCAGGATAATATTTTATTCCTCTATGACATTCAAGAAAATATTTTATTCCTCTATTACATTCAGAATAATATTTTATTCCTCTATGACATTCAGAATAATATTTTATTCCTCTATGACATTCAGGATAATATTTTGTTCCTCTATGACATTCAAGATAATATTTTATTCCTCTATGACATTCAGGATAATATTTTATTCCTCTATGACATTCAGGATAATATTTTATTCCTCTATGACATTCAGAATAATATTTTGTTCTTCTATGACATTCAAGATAATATTTTATTCCTCTATGACATTCAGGATAATATTTTGTTCCTCTATGACATTCAAGATAATATTTTATTCCTCTATGACATTCAGGATAATATTTTATTCCTCTATTACATCCAAGATAATATTTTATTCCTCTGCCAGTCAAGATGGGGGTATTAAATGTTTAAATACTGATTACATCTCATTTGAAGACCAGCATATTTTTGGAATGGTAAAATGTTTGAGACTGATTTCTGATGATAGCTGTTGTTGAGAAAATCAGTCTGGTATTCAAACAAAAATACCTAAAAAAACTTATGCAATTCTGCGTTCTGGGTATCTTTGTCAGGAATAGTTTTCAACAACAGCTGTTACCATAATATATATTATAAGAATATTATCTTGAATGTCAGAGGAAAAAATATTATCTTGAATGTCATAGAGGAATAAAATATTATCTTGAATGTCAGAGGAAAAAATATTATCTTGAATGTCATAGAGGAATAAAATATTATCTTGAATGTCATAGAGGAATAAAATATTATCTTGAATTTCAGAGGAATAAAATATTATCTTGAATGTCAGAGGAATAAAACATTATCTTGAATATCAGAGGAATAAAATATTATCTTGAATTTCAGAGGAATAAAATGTTGAATGTCAGCCTGACAAGGCCTCTATCTTTTCAACTGAACTTAAGGCAATTGAACTTGCCTTAAATTATATTCCGGAATCCAATGATGACCATTTCGTAATCTTTTTTGATTCCCTTTCACCTCTTCAATCACTGGGTAATATGAAACTGATAATCCAGTTGTGCAAGTACAATTCTCTTATAGTTGCTAATGTTATTATTTTCTGCTGGCTTCCAAGCCATGTAGGAATATGTGGTAATGATAGAGCTGATAGTGCTGCTAAGGCAGCATTAGGTTTACATATATCTAATACCAAATTACCTTATACTGATTTTAAAAGTTGTATCCACACATATATTCGTAACTCTTGGCAAGCCGCTTGGGACTTGTCGGTGAACAATAAACTCCATTCCATTAAACTGTTACTCGGAGAATGGCGTCCTTCTAGTAGACCCATTCGTCGAGAGGAAGTTGTCCTAGCCAGGGTCAGGATAGGGCATACATGCTGTACTGATTCATATTTATTACAAGGTGAGCAGTTGCCAGAATGTATACCCTGTTTTGCACCATTAACGGTCAAACATATCTTGTTGGAATGTGTAGACTTTGATCCTATGCGACAAAGATACTAAACAGTTAATACTTTGAAAGAGTTATTTGATACTTTAGATTTTAGTCTTGTTTTAGAAATCAGACTTTATAAATCAAAATAATATTTTCCTATATATATTAACTTGTTTAAAAGCCCGTTGGCAGGCATTTGTTGATTTACATATATACATAGTTTATATTGCTACCATATCATCCTTATTATTTTGTAGATAGTTTTATCTTTATACGTTTACATTATTTTTAATTACTACTTCATTTCTTCATGTTTTTGCGCGCAATATGACCTATTTATGTGTCAACGTGCTGTAAAACACCATTCATTCAAAGGAATAAAATGTTGAATGTCAGAGGAATAAAATGTTATCTTGACTGTCAGAGGAATAAAATATTATCTTGAATTTCAGAGGAATAAAATGTTATCTTGACTGTCAGAGGAATAAAATACTATCTTGAATGTCAGAGGAATAACACTTTATCTTGAATGTCAGAGGTATAAAACATTATCTTGAATGTCAGAGGAATAAAATGTTATCTTGAATGTCAGAGGAATAAAATGTTGAATGTCAGAGGAACAAAATGTTGAATGTCAGAGGAACAAAATGTTGAATGTCAGAGGAATAAAACATTATCTTGAATGTCAGAGGAATAAAATAGAATCTTGAATTTCGGAGGAATAAAATATTATCTTGAATGTCAGAGGAATAAAATGTTGAATGTCAGAGGAACAAAATGTTGAATGTCAGAGGAACAAAATGTTGAATGTCAGAGGAACAAAATGTTGAATGTCAGAGAAATAAAACATTATCTTGAATGTGAGATAATATTTTATTCCTCTGACATCCAAAATACAAAGTTTAATTACCATGAGTTTTTCAAAACAGGATTTCTATTCCAGTGAAATTACATCTGCATAAACAAACAAGTGGGCTAGCACAAGTTGTTTATTTGAATGTATTTTTACAAGGGATAGAAACAATGTATTGAAAAACTCATGGGTATTAAATTATATATTATTGTTCAATTACTGCACACAATGAAATTCCATTGCATTAATCTCAAAGCATGTTTTGCCATTGACAATGAAAAATGTCAATTAGTGAATTGAAATTTTACAAATTGGAGAATAAATTACATAAATCTGAACTGTTTTCTTGACGATTTATTATCAGTCCAAGTTCATTTACAATAAGGTCAGAGTATTTAGATCACCTGAGCCGAAGGCTCAAGGTGATCTATTGGGATCACTCTTCGTCCATCCGTCGTAGTTAACTTTTCTTCAAACGACTTCTCCTCAGAAACCGCTTGGCTAATTTTGACCAATCTTTACATGGATGATTCTTAGATGAATGCTTTTTCGATTTGTTAAAATTAAGTCAGCGCAATATCCAAGATGGCTGCCATTACCATATATGGTCGAAACCTTAAAAAATCTTCTTCTCCAGAACCGCTGTACAGATTTCAACGGTTTTTCTTTTAAAACGATCGTCAAAGCCTGATCTATCAATCCATCAATCTAGTTCAAATGAAGTCCACGGGGTTAAAAATGGTTGTGGCCCGGGGGTCCAAAGTTTGTATATTGAGATTTTGCATGTTTTTCATATAGACATATAAAAAAACACTTTAAAAAATCTTCTTCTCTGGAACCACAAGGCACAGAGCTCTCATGTAGTACATGTAGCATCAGCTTATGGTCCTCTACTAAATTTGTTTAAATGATGACCCTGGGTCAAATTTGTCCCTGCCACGGGGGTCACAGTTTTACATAGACATATATAGGGATTTTTTTTTTAAATTCTTCTTCTCGGAAACTACAAGAGCCAGAGGTTTGATATTTTGCATTTACTATAAGCTTATGGTCCTTTACCAAGTTTGTTCAAATGGTGACCCTCGGGTCACATTTGACCCCGCCCCAAGGGTCACATGTTTTACATAGACATGTATAGGGAAAAACTTAAAAATTCTTCTTCTCTAAAACTGCAAGAGCCAGAGGTTTAATATTTTGCATTTCCTATAAGCTTATGGTCCTCTACCAAGTTGTTCAAATGGTGACCCAGGGGTCACATTTGGCCCCACCCCGGGGTCACAGTTTTACATAGACTTATATAGGAAACACATTAAAGTCTTCTCTGGAAATACAAGAGCAATACTAAGGTTTAATATTTTGCATTTACTATACTCTTATGGTCCTTGATATCAAGTTTGTTCAAATGGTGACCGTGGGGTCATGTTTTACATAGACTTGTATAGGGAAAAACTGAAAATAAATCTTCTTCTCTGAAACCACAAAGCTCTCATATATTACATGTAGCCCTGGGGTCACATTTGGCCATGCCCAAGGTGTTACACTCTAGTACCTTCATTTTGTATTTGATATGTAGCAAACTTTGTCAGTGTCTTTATATCAATGTTGTTATACACAACAGAGCCCACATTTCTTGAACAATCTTAACCAAACTTGCATAGATTGTATATGACCATTAGATTTCAAAGAAGTTTGATAATGTGCCAGTACTCAGGTGATCGATTTAGGGCCATTTTGGCCCTTTTGTTTTATTTCTTGGTTTTTGGGAGAGCCTGCCCTATTTTTGTCCAAATCAAAATCAAAATAAAATTTAAGATTCCCATTTTATTTTTATTGCCAGTCCGATTTTTTGTAATTTTTGTGAAGAGTTTGTTCAGGAAAGTTTCGTACCCATATTTTTCGTACCATTAAAGCAAATCAGAAGATAAGTAAACCTAACGGTTCTAAACTTTATACTTTGCTCACACAGTTTTGATATAATTATTCACTTTGAAAAAATGACTGTTTGAAACAGAATTCACTGACCATTTGACCTGTGACAGACGACCGTATCCAGTCTGCATCCGTATGCCTGACAAGAATGAAACATTTACTGAAATAAACTCTAGTCATTTGTAACCCCTGCCCCCACCCAACCCGGGATGTAGCAGGTGTAAAGAACAGGGCTTTGAACTTTTGACTGTCCCAGTAGTGATGTGGATAGAAGTGCATTGCGTGGTTTAAGTATTAACTTTCATACCCGATCCAACCCCTTCTCCGAGAAGTGAAAACGGGGATGGCTGGGGTATGAAATAAAACCTTAATTTTGGCTTAAAAAGTTAGCATATTGTAAAATTAAAACATTTAATAGGTAATTTTAATCAGGTTATTGCATTTTCTTTCCAGTAAAAATATTTTTTATTGTCACAATATCAGTTATAAAATCCTGCTAATATAAGCATTTGTATTGCTTAATGAAATTAAGGTGGGACCAAGTAATGGGTTTTGCATCCTAAAACTAGCTAAGGACGACAGCAGTCCAGGAGGTTTCACTATATTTTACTAGAAATTAGTTTCTATTATGAAAAAAGCAGATGAAAAGAAATCAGTTTCATATGTCACATCAAGAGTTCTTCTGTTGTTGTTTTCTAAAACATGAAAACAAAAAATTGCCTCAAAAAGTTACTTTTATTTTTAATATTGGACTAAATGTAAATGCTGGTCTTAATTTTATTTTTATTTCGTCCTTCCTTACTGCAATTTTTTGAAAAATTTACCGTAAACCAATAAATAAAAAAACTCTGGCCTAATTGTGAAACATGAAATTGAAACAAATCCAAAAATGGACAACATGATGTTGACGCGACAATGTTACGTAACTGGCTAATTTACGTCATTTTCTTACGTTGTCTGATGCCGCTTATGCACTGATTATTCAGTACTTAAATAGTCAAGGAAAACAAAGTAAAAACAAGTTCAAAAATTTGGCTAGTGGGAAATATTCCACCGTAGTTGTTATCACTTTTCCCTCCCTCAGAAATCTCGGTAAATCCTTGCAAGAAATGTAATATCAAGTACTTCATAACCATCTGAGGTGTTATAACTTTGACAAGTATTTTTATACCCCCACTTTCACAAAGTGAAGTGGGGGCTACATAGGAATCACGTTGTCCGTAACGTCGCGTCCCATCAACACATTTTTGTTTCGTCGCATCACACATTTTTAATACTTGCATATCTCAAACACTTTTGAATGGATTGTTCCCAAACTTCATATACTCATAACAACTGATGACCTTATGTCCCTCTACATCACCTATCATTGATTGCCTAATTTATTACTGAATTATGGCCCTTTGTTTGACTTAGGATTTTCCACTCTAATTCTGTATAATTACCTGTTAATACATTTTTTCTCAAACATTATTGAACCGATTGTTTCTAAACTTCAAGTACACATAACAACTGATTACCTTATGTCCTTCTACATCACAAATTGTTGATGCCTAATTTATTACAGAATCGTGGCCCTTTATTTGACTTAGAGTTTTTCACTCTAATATTGTATAAAAACACATTTTTTTCTCAAACATTTTCAAGTATGATTTTTACCACAATAATAGGAAATTGGGTTCAAATGGCCTACTGAATTCTGGCAGGTCAAGTAGGAGGATTTGGTTGTAATGATGTTAAATTGGGTTAATTACAGCCAACCTCAGACAGTTCAAGTAGAGATATTCTACTTTGGATATAAGATTTGGTTTGGAAGATGGTTACTGTGCTTGCAATGGGGAGATTGGGCTTGAAATAGTGAGATTGGGCTTGAAATAGGGAGACTGGGCTTGAAATAGGGAGATCAGGCTTCAAATAGGGAAACTGGGCTTCAAATAGGGAGATTGGGCTTCATATAGGGAGACTGAGCTTCAAATAGAGAGACTGTGCTTCAAATAGGGAGAGTGGGTTTCAAATAGGGAGACTGGGCTTCAAATAGGCAGATTGGGCTTCATATAGGGGAACTGTACTTCAAATAGGGAGAGTGGGCTTCAGATAGGGAGATTTAGCTTCAAATAGGGAGATTGGGCTTCGAATAGGGAGATTGGGCTTCAAATAGGGAGACTGGACTTCAAATAGGGAAAGTGGGCTTCAAATAGGGAGATTTTGGCTTCAGATAGGGAAAGTGGGCTTCAAATAGGGAGATTTTGGCTTCAAATAGGGAAAGTGGGCTTCAGATAGGAATACTAGGCTTCAAATAGGGAGATTGGGCTCGGAAGAGAACTAGGGTTTGGAAGGAGAATGCAGGTTATAATAAGGGGATTTGATGCTTAGAAAAAGGTGATTTTATTTAAAAAGGGAGCTAGATCATGCTTAGATTAGAGAGGATGAGCCAAAAAATGAGACTGAGCTTGAACAAGGAATATTGAACTAATTTGGGCTTGGAATAGGGAGAATGAGCTTGACATAAGGAGATTGAATAGGGATATTGGTCTTCCAGGTGATAGAAATTTCCCTTGGAAAAGAGAGATTTGGCATGACATAAGAAGATTGGACTTGGAATAAGGATACAGAGCTTGGAAAAGGAAGATAGGGCTTTGAATAGGGAAATTGGGCTTGAAGGAAGACGTTTGGATTTGGAAAGGAAGATTGGGTCTGTAAAAGGGAGATAGGGCTAGAATTAGGGAGATTGGGCTTGAAATAGGGAGATTGGGATTCAGATACGGCTTCAGATAGGGAGAGGGAGATTGGGCATCAAATAGGGAGATTGGGCTTGAAATAAGAGGATTGGACTGGGAATAGGGATACAGAGCATGGAAAAAGAAGACAGAGCCTGGAATAGGGAGATAGGGCTTGCAATAAGGAGACTGGGCTTGAAAAGGTGGATAGGGCTTGAAATAAGGAGATTGGACTTGGAAATGGGAGATTGAGCTTGAAAAGGAAGATAGGGCCTGGAATAGATTGGACTTGGAATAGGGAGAATGGACTTGGAAAAGGGAGATTGGGCTTGAAAAGGAAGATAGGGCCTAGAATAGGGAGATTGGGCTTGAAATAAGAAGATTGGACTTGGAAAGGAAGATCGGGTCTGTAAAAGGGAGATGGGGTTGGAAATATGGAGATTGGACTTGGAATAGGGAGATTGGGCTTGGAAAAGGGAGATTGGGCTTGGAAAAGGGAGATAATGGATTTGGAATAGGGATACAGGGCTTGGAAAAGGAAGATAGTGCCTGGAATAGGGAGATAGGGCTTGGAATAAGAAGATTGGACTTGGAAAGGAAGATAGGGCCTGGAACAGAGAGATTGGACTTGTTTAAGAAGACTGGTTTTGGAAAAGGGAAATGAGGTTTGGAGCTAATTTTTAGCTCACCTGATCCGAAGATTCTAAAGTGAGCTATTGTGAC
This sequence comes from Cyrtodaria siliqua, assembly GCA_037043455.1. Lineage (NCBI taxonomy): Eukaryota > Metazoa > Mollusca > Bivalvia > Adapedonta > Hiatellidae > Cyrtodaria > Cyrtodaria siliqua. The sequence continues at coordinate 47,270 of JAWPHD010011307.1, forward strand.
TGCTTTTTGTCCGTCGTCCGTTAGCTCTTGGTTAAACAACTTCTAATTTTGACCAAATTTCACATGGATAATACCGAGGTCAAATCATTCCAAGATTATACAAATTGGGTCAGAGCAATCCAAGATGGCTGCCATTACCATATATGGTCAAAACCTTAAAAAATCTTCTTCTCGAGAACCGCTGAACAGCTTTTGAAAGTTTTGGTTTATAAATGATCGCCAACTCCTAAGTTACAAAAGTTGTACAAACGAAGTTCCTTAGGGTCAAAAATAGCTGTGCCCCGGAGTTCCAAAGTTTGTTACTATGGGGATTTTACATGTTTTACATAGACTTATATAGGGCATTTGTAAACGACATCTCCTCAAAAACCGCTCAACCAATTTTGACCAAATTTTACGAGGATGATACTGAGGTCAATGCAACTTCCAAAATGGCCACCATTACCATATATGGTCAAATCCTTAAAAAATCTTCTACATGAGAACCGTTGAACAGAGTTTGACAGTTTTTGTTTATAAATGATTGCCACCTCCTAGGCTACAAAATTTATACAAACAAAGTTCCTAGTGTCAAAAATGACTGTGCCCCGGGGTTCCAAAGTTTGTATATGGAGAGAGCTAAAGGTTGAATATTTTGAATTTATTATCAGCTTATGTTCCTCTAAAAAGTTTGTTCAAATGGTGACCCTAGAGTTTAATTTGGCCCCTCCCCAGGGGTCACAGTTTTCCATAGACTTATATATACTATAAAAGTTATAACAAATGAAGTTCCTAGGGTAAAAATTGGTGTGCCCCGGGGATTCCTATCCATCCATTTCCATATAAACATTCTCTGTAAATATGAAGAACCAAGTTTTGCAACTTTACCTTATGTCGTACAAAGTTTTCAATCTAATAATCAATTGCAATTGTTAACTACATTTTCCGCTTTGTAAAAATTCTCAGGTGAGCGACTCAGGGCCATTTGGACCTCTCGATTAAGTACATTACAAGTTCTTGTCAATTGTTTACCTTCATATTTAAGTATATGCAAACAGGTTTAAAGTCAAAATGATATTGGCTCAATAAATCAAAGTGATACGATTTCACATTGCTGCATGTCCATTTAAATTTATGTTTTTTGCAGTTTGTTGTAATTTATCTTTGCTGAATCTGTACAAATTGAAAACAGTCCTTTAAAAGACTTCATGACAAATCTGTGAGGTGGCAGATAAATGACAGAAAACAAGAATCTAAATCTTATAATTCCAACAATTTTCTTATTGCTTAGTTTAAAACGTCGACAGAAAAGGCATTTCATGTACAAAACTGCCTTTTGTCATGGCATCAGAACACTCTGTAAGATACTTTGCTGTCAAATGTTTGAGATGCCACTATTATGACTATTGATGTATGAACAATGGTTACATGATTTTTTCAACTTTTTCAACCAATGTTATGAACAGTGGTTACATGATTTTTTCAACCAATGTTATGAACAATGGTTACATGATTTTTCAACCAATGTTATGAACAATGGTTACATGATTTTATCAACCAATGTTTATGAACAATGGTTACATGATTTTTTCAACCAATGTTATGAATAATGGTTACATTTTCAACCAATGTTATGAACAGTGGTTACATGATTTTTTCAACCAATGTTATGAACAATGGTTACATGATTTTTTCAACCAATGTTATGAACAATGGTTACATGATTTTTTCAACCAATGTTATGAACAATGGTTACATGATTTTATCAACCAATGTTATGAACAATGTTCAACCAATGTTATGAACAATGGTTACATGATTTTTTCAACCAATGTTATGAACAATGGTTACATGATTTTATCAACCAATGTTATGAACAATGGTTACATGATTTTATCAACCAATGTTATGAACAATGGTTACATTTTCAACCAATGTTATGAACAATGGTTACATGATTTATCAACCAATGTTATGAACAATGGTTACATTTTCAACCAATGTTATGAACAATGGTTACATGATTTATCAACCAATGTTATGAACAATGGTTACATTTTCAACCAATGTTATGAACAATGGTTACATGATTTATCAACCAATGTTATGAACAGTGGTTACATGATTTTATCAACCAATGTTTATGAACAATGGTTACATGATTTATCAACCAATGTTATGAACAATGGTTACATGATTTTATCAACCAATGTTTATGAACAATGGTTACATGATTTATCAACCACTGTTATGAACAATGGTTACATGATTTATCAACCAATGTTTATGAACAATGGTTACATGATTTATCAACCAATGTTTATGAACAATGGTTACATGATTTATCAACCAATGTTATGAACAATGGGTACATGATTTCCACTCAATAAGTAAGGAATGTAAGTAGCTTATATCAAAGGGACTTTTTAGATTGCACTTGGGGTCACTGGGGTCAAAGTCAAGGTCATTGTTACTAAAAATAGAAAAACATTTTCCACTCCATAACTTGAGTTGGGAATGAGATAATGGAACAAAATTTGCTATGTATGTACCTTATATGGAAAGGAAGCTTGGGATTGCATTTGGGGTCAATGGGGTCTAGTTCTCTTTTACTGAAAATAGACGGTTTCCGCTCAGTAACTTTAATAAGGAATGAGATATTAAAATGAAACTTGCTGTGTAGGTAGATTATATTAAAAGGAAGTTTGAGGTTGCATTTGGGGTTACTGGGGTCAAGGTTATTGTTACTTAAAATAGAAAAATAGTCTCCGCTCAGTAACATTAATAAGGAATGAGATATAAGAATTAAATTTGCTGTGTAGGTAGATTATATCAAAAGGAAGTCTGGGGTTACTGGGGTCAAGGTCATTGTTACTAAATACAGAAAAACAGTCTGCGCTCAATAACTTTAATTGGGAATGAAATATTGGAACGAAACTTGTTGTGTAGGTACCTTGTATGGAAAAGAAGCTTGGGATTGCATTTGGGGGTCATTGGGTTCACTATTCGAAAAATAGAAAAAAGATTTTCGCTCAATTACTTAAATTAGGAATGAGATATTTCAACGAAGCTGTGTATGTAGCTTATATTTGCCTCTGACACTAACGAATGTTTTCTTTCTTCACAGTCTTCATTTACTGTGTATGCATTTATGTTTGTGATTCACATGTCATTCTATATTGTACACTGTTCATATCTCTTTAATACTAGAACTTAAACAGTTTGATTTATGTAATTTGCTGTTTTTTATTGAAAAAGCCTTTGTCACTTCATTTTCGTCTTACCGGTAGTGTAATGGCATTTCAAATGGAAAACCTGGTTTTCGTGGAATTTCCACGTTTCTTATTGGTAAGTTGAATTAAAGAGTAGTATTGAAAGGCAAGTTTCATCAGAAAAGAATTATTATTAATTTCAGCCCAGTCTACTTCCTGTTAGAAATATTACCCAGCATACACTGTTCATGTCCTTTGAATTGTAAGAAGCCATCCTGAAATTCTACTTAACCTAGTGGCATCCATGGCCAGGTGATAAGAGTCTCTGACTTAAAGTTGCTGAAAAATCTTTATGTGAGCAAGCTATCCAGTTGGCTTTCAGAACATCTGTGGTTCTGAGGTGCCCACCTCTGCACTAACATTGCCCGGAGGGGCACCTGGGATCTTCTGCACCAATGGAAGCTTAGGTGTTGGTGCGACTATAAACTCCAATTCAAGTTAATTCTATTTATCCTAAAAGTTACATGGTATAAACTGTCTCTGCCTTTATCTTTACCGATGGTATCCACATTTTAGCCTTTGTAACATTATAATGTTTTTTTGTAAGAAAATTCAATAGCTGCAGTAGGCGTTCAAACTTTGGACTGCTGGAAACCAGGTTTAAAGCTAGTTCTATGGTCAGAAAGCAATAACACATTTATTAACCTATTGATTTACATACACCTCACTGAGTTCTACTACAGTCTTCTCATGTCCAATCAAAATTTCAGAATCTCTTCCTAAAGTAACAATCTCAAAACTGTCTGAAGTAATGGCATCCCTCAGGCTGCTTTTAAATGACAACTCAGAAAGTTTACAAAATCTGTCTCGTATAATGCACGTATCCTGGAATTTCTGAGACTGTTTCCTGGGATACTTACAACCTCTTTGCTTAAGTATTCTAGACATGTTTCAGTCCTGTAATAAGCTATGCATTTATTATTAGGGTGACACAACCAACTCGTTAAAGAAACTAACCCGACAAATAAGGGAAAAATTACATTACAAAACCGTTTATCAAAACTATATCCAGGTGTTCAGGTCATAAAAATAATAATAAATAATGTATATGTACTGATTAAAAGTATAGATTTAATCACTGGTTCTTAAAATACCCATGATTGAATATGCTTAAAATGAATTTTGAGTTGGTAAGAGAGTTTGAATATTATTATACCTTGTTGTCTGAGTAGGTTTAGATACAGTGTACATCTGTTATAAAATTTGCCTGTTGATGGCGGGACTTTAAGGTTGTAACTGCTTATATTATATATTCTGTGATGTATTATAGAAATTTCCCAGTTTGAGAAAATCTATAACATATCCCTTCCTCTACTGTGCTATCTCGCCTAGTGTGCAAGATAGCACAGTAGCCAAATGTTATGAATTAAACGATAGACGTCACGATAATACGTCACGAATTGTCGTCATGATATTGTTACAAATTTACGAAAGGTTTGTAATGTTAGAAATCCCACCGCTGCCACCAGTGTTACGAAATTACGAAAATGTTCGTAATGTTAATTAGAGATCACACCGCTGCCACCAGTGTTACGAAATTACGAAAAGTTTGTAAAGTTAGAAATAATACTTTAATATTATTTCCACACAAATAAATGTTCCTTGTAGATGAGAAGGACGTAGTACTTTCACACAGTTGATGACTTTTATTAAACGTTTCTAATAGTTATCAAACACTGTTCCAAATAATATGTCAGAGAAAATAATCCAAATATCAAAGTTCTTTTAAGTAAGAATAATTGCTAAAATCTCTTATAGTTACACTTTAAAAAGTCTCTCTCTATCTAACTCTGCTCAATCTAAAGAAATGTACTTCAATAATTCTGACTGAAAACGCTGACCAAGAACCCTGAACTGAAGAATATTAGTCCTTCATATACTCTTCCATAAGCCATTTAGCTAAGCAAGCTAGCCAACCAATGAACTAAATGACCGCTTTCAACAGCCAGCAAGTAGGTCGCACACCAAACCGGCCGGTCCCGTGTATCTGTCTATCCTCCGAGCACGTTAAGAAACCATAGGAATCAATTCTAATAAGAGTAGGGCATGGTTCCCGGATTCCTATGTATCCTTCTCCTGTCTCTGGGGGCGGCTCTTAATAACCTATACTGTGTTGATGAGCCGTTAAAAAACATTCAATTCAATTCAATTGGTAAAAAGTCGACCCTGGGGTCATAAATGGCCCCACCACAAGGTTCACATTTTAACTCTATTAAATCATTTTAGAATTATTTTATTATTAGAATTTTGTGATTTTGGATTTAAAGAACCTCATTACTCAATGTCAAGTAAAAACTCGAGGAGTTCTGAGAAACAGACTGACTTTCTCCACCTTGCTAAATTAACAGATTTCATAGGTCCAATTTTTATCACAGAACAAATCAGAATGCTTCATTCATATTTTCATTTGGTTGTTTCTTTCATGACATCACTTTATGGTATTATGACATCACATATGGCATTATGACATCACGTCATGCCATTATGATGCAACTCAGTGAGTTCTCAGAACTGTCTGAGCCTTTAAATTGCTGTGAGAAACAGATTAAGACTGTTTGTATCACTCATTGAGTAATGAGTTTCTTGAAACCAAGAATCGCAAAATTCTAAAAATAAAATAATTCTAAAATGATTTAATTATAGAATGTTATGTTATGGTTCCTGAAAAATTGAACTTTACTTAATGGTATAGAACAAGAGACAAAGTGCAGTGCACAAGAACCATAACTCTGCCTTCATTCCTATTAGAGTTAATGCCCTTTATATTTTTATTCCTATACTGTTTGTCCAGAGCATAACTTAAAAACTACTATACTAATGGGACTGGATTGAAACTTAACACAGTGATATATAGAAGACAGTCAGAGAAAATGTAGAGCACAAGTTCTGTTCCTTAGAGTTCTTTTAAGTGACAAATTTTGGTTAATGGCTTTATATTATGATATATTTGTGATATTAGATTGATGCGTTTTGCAGCATTATTGCTGTTACAGAGAATGGCTGACTAGACCAATCCAATACAAGGACTGATATTGTCTCGTGGTCAGGAAGCTGTTCCTCACATTGGTTTTAAGTGACAAATTGTGGTTATGTGTTTGTATTGAGTGAAATGTGAGGGATTTAACTGATATGTTATTATGGATATGATCAATGTTGGCAATTCGTGTCACTACGATGATATAGTTGAGGATTTATATTTCTAGGAGTGATGGAAATATTGGGAAATAAATACTGAAATTACACGGTTTGGAATCCCAGTGTGATTGGGACTTGAACTGTACTTTTACATTTATTGAAGAAAAAAAGTGGATTTTAATTATGTTTTAGGTTGGATTCAAAATGCAATTTCTTTTTATGTAACAGTGCAAATTTTGTCTTTAGTCTGTTTAATAAATTGAGCAATATGGTGGATGTATGAATTATGCGATGTACTTACTTGGGACATAAGGTTGGATTCTATGTGCTTTCTTGTTTTCGGGTTTCTAATTATTTGTTTGATTGGTTGTGTTTAGAATTGTTAGTTTGCATGCATGTTAGAACTAATATTTCCATAATATTAGTTCTCGACATGCTACAAATTGCCGGTTTGAGTTGACGTATTTCTACTATGGCACTTTCTGTGTGATATAAGTTGGAACACTAATGTTTGTTTTGTGTATATATCTACCTTTATCATGCAAAACAGCAGCATTCATCATATCACAATGATGGAACACTAATGTTTATTGTGTGTATATATCTACCTTTATCATGCAAAACAGCAACATTCATCATATCACAATGATGGAACACTTAGGTTTGTTTTGTATATATATCTACCTTTATTATGCAAAACAGCAGCATTGATCATATCCCAATGATGGAACACTATGTTTGTTTTGTGTATATATCTACCTTTATCATGCAAAACAGCAGCATTCATCATATCACAATGATGGAACACTTATGTTTGTTTTGTATATATATCTAACTTTATCATGCAAAACAGCAACATTCATCATATCACAATGATGGAACACTTATGTTTGTTTTGTATATATATCTACCTTTATTATGCAAAACAGCAGCATTCATCATATCACAATGATGGAACACTAATGTTTGTTTTGTGTATATATCTAACTTTATCATGCAAAACAGCAACATTCATCATGTCCCAATGATGGAACACTTATGTTTGTTTTGTATATATATCTACCTTTATCATGCAAAACAGCAGCATTCATCATATCACAATGATGGAACACTTATGTTTGTTTTGTATATATATCTACCTTTATCATGCAAAACAGCAGCATTCATCATATCCCAATGATAGAACACTTATGTTTGTTTTGTATATATATCTAACTTTATCATGCAAAACAGCAACATTCATCATATCACAATGATGGAACACTTATGTTTGTTTTGTATATATATCTAACTTTGTCATGCAAAACAGCAACATTCATCATATCCCAATGATGGAACACTTATGTTTGTTTTGTATATATATCTACCTTTATCATGCAAAACAGCAACATTCATCATGTCCCAATGATAGAACACTAATGTTTGTTTTGTGTATATATATAACTTTATCATGCAAAACAGCAGCATTCATCATATCCCAATGATGGAACACTTATGTTTGTTTTGTATATATATCTACCTTTATCATGCAAAACAGCAGCATTCATCATATCACAATGATGGAACACTTATGTTTGTTTTGTATATATATCTAACTTTATCATGCAAAACAGCAACATTCATCATATCACAATGATGGAACACTTTATGTTTGTTTTGTATATATATCTAACTTTGTCATGCAAAACAGCAACATTCATCATATCCCAATGATGGAACACTTATGTTTGTTTTGTATATATATCTACCTTTATCATGCAAAACAGCAACATTCATCATGTCCCAATGATAGAACACTAATGTTTGTTTTGTGTATATATCTAACTTTATCATGCAAAACAGCAGCATTCATCATATCCCAATGATGGAACACTAATGTTTGTTTAGTGTATATATCTACCTTTATCATGCAAAACAGCAGCATTCATCATGGCCCAATGATGGAACACTAATGTTTGTTTTGTGTATATATCTACCTTTATCATGCAAAACAGCAGCATTCATCATGGCCCAATGATGGAACACTAATGTTTGTTTTGTGTATATGTCTACTGCTGTATATCTTCCACAGCAGCATTCATCATGGCCCAATGAAGGAACACTAATGTTTGTTTTGTGTATATGTCTACTACTGTATATCTACCACAGCAGCATTCATCATATCACAATGATGGAACACTAATGTTTGTTTTGTGTATATATCTACCTTTATCATGCAAAACAGCAGCATTCATCATATCCCAATGATGGAACACTAATGTTTGTTTAGTGTATATATCTACCTTTATCATGCAAAACAGCAGCATTCATCATGGCCCAATGATGGAACACTAATGTTTGTTTTGTGTATATGTCTACTGCTGTATATCTACCACAGCAGCATTCATCATGGCCCAATGAAGGAACACTAATGTTTGTTTTGTGTATATGTCTACTACTGTATATCTACCACAGCAGCATTCATCATGGCCCAATGAAGGAACACTAATGTTTGTTTTGTGTATATGTCTACTACTGTATATCTACCACAGCAGCATTCATCATGGCCCAATGAAGGAACACTAATGTTTGTTTTGTGTATATGTCTACTACTGTATATCTACCACAGCAGCATTCATCATGGCCCAATGAAGGAACACTAATGATTGTTTTGTGTATATGTCTACTACTGTATATCTACCACAGTAGCATTCATCATGGCCCAATGAAGGAACACTAATGTTTGTTTTGTGTATATGTCTACTACTGTATATCTACCACAGCAGCATTCGTCATGGCCCAATGAAGGAACACTAATGTTTGTTTTGTGTATATGTCTACTACTGTATATCTACCACAATAGCATTCATCATGGCCCAATGAAGGAACACTAATGTTTGTTTTGTAGCATCCATCATGTCACAATGATGTTAAATTGATTCTGGTTGTAATATAGAATTAGGTTTAGTCCGCACTATTGAATTTTAAGATGATAATTATTTGACTGTTTAATGTCACGCATGTGTTTAAGGCCAGAGTTTTTTATTTATTCATTTACGGGAATTTTTAAAAAAAAATGCAGTAGGAAGGACAAAATAAAAATAAAATTTCATTTTCATCTTGTTTTTTTTATAATAGAAACTAATTTCTAGTAGAATATAGTGAAACCTCTGGGACCGCTGTCTTCCTGAGCTATTTTTGGATGCAAAACCCCAGCTCCCACAGCACTACTGGGACAGTCAAAAGTTCAAAGCCCTGTTCTTTACACCTGCTACGTCCCGGGTTGGGCGGGGGCAAGGGTTACAGATGACTAGAGTATTTTTAGTAAATGTTTCAGCCTTGTCAAGCATACGGATGCAGACTGTGGATATGGTGGTCTCTCACAGGGCAAATTGTCAGTGAATTCAAACAGTTTCAAAGTGAATAATTATATCAAAACTGTGTGAGCAAAGTATAAAGTTTAGAACCATTAGGTTTACTCATCTTTTGATTTGCTTTAATGGAATGAAAATATATGGTAAAGAAAGTTATCTGAACAACTTCTTCACACTACTTACACTCGAAGTCGGACTGGTATGTAGAAAAAATTTAAAAATAGACTGAAAAAAAGGAATTTATCTTGTAATTATTTAACTGAAAGAGGTCATCAAAATGGTTGACCAGAAAATGTAATTGGTCCGGTATAACGATATTAGACTTACAACTTTCAGTATTTCCTTTTATAAAGAATGCCAGGGCGTTGATTAGTATCATGACATTTTCTGATGGATTTTTATTTTATTTTATACAAGTCAATAATTTTAATGAAGAATGAAAAGTGCATGTCTGGTTTTACAACTCTGCAATAAATCTAACTTATAAGGCCATTATTTTTTTATTATTCGTTTTATGTTGGAAAACAAAAGAGAATGGAATGTTCGTTTAAAACCCGGGAGGAGGTAGAAAAAAAAAAAAGCACAAACTTTCAAATTTCCCATGGAAAAAAATAATTCCTAATTTCATGTTATCATAGGATGTTTTTTTAAACGAAATACCAAAAAATAATGGCCTAAAGTAATAATTTACTGGAAGCACTAGCGTATTTCCAACATTACTTTTTGAAGTTTCCAAAAATATGAATCTCTGTCCTACCATTGATAGATCTATCTACCTTATTATTCCCTGCAGAACAATTTTTTCTGGAAGTCCAGACTGTCTCCATCACTTAGTCGTACATTTTTGTTTCCTTTGCATTTTGATCTATAGTTTTTTCTAATATCTATATTTTTGCATTTCCATGGAAACAAGAGAATACATTTGTCTAAGTGTTTCTTTCTGGAAAACTTGAAAGGAATCTTTATGAAGCTTGATAAATATATGAACAAAGGAGCTTACTTGTATATATACTGAAAGGAATGTCGTATATTTACTGAATGGAAAAAGAAACATATAATCAAAAACTTGCCTTACTACACTAATTATATACACCTAATTCCATGCATGTAATATTCCCGATATATCTCAACGAGTTTTGTACGAAAAGGGGCTACAACTAATTACAGGAAGGACAACTCTGTCATGTAGTAGACCTTTTAATCAAATTATCCTTTGTTACACGAAATTCATAAATGTTGCAGTTCGCTTGAAAAGTCACGCCATTTCAGTACTGTGATTAATGTTAAGAGATTGCAACGTTTATAGCCCAAGTTTGTCCGCCTGCTTGAGCCAAATGCGCTTTCTGTCTTATAATAATGAAACTTTAAAGGGGTAACCATTGGTGTGTTCGGTGCTGTTTAAGCCTTCTTTCTGAAAGGACAGGCCTTATGTCACCCTGTACCATTCAATTAACAGTAGCATTATTAAACATACAATATAATTATAGCGGAAATTCCCATTATGCGTTTCTTTTTCTTTTCAGTATAGAACATTCTTATTTGTGTTAACAAAGAAGCAAGATTGTCATCTCCAAAAGAAAATTAGCATCATGTATCAACCTGGGGATATCATGTCAGACACTGTCTTTTTATTTTAAACTTAAACAAGTTGAAAGTATTTAGTTGAATAAGAGGAAACAGTTTTAATGTCTACTGTTTTTTTGGTCAGTTATCTATCGGCCTTCATCCGTCTGTTTATTAACGTTTTGTTGTCAAGGTTCTAGTGCCTGTATTTTGAATTTGATTATTACCAAGCTTAGACTGGGTCTTAATATATTGATGACAGCTTGGAGGAATTTGAAAACCACTTATATTGGCTAATAAACATCAAGGTTATTGCCCTTGATTTAACGAAAAATGTCATATTTTGATATTTTGCCTTATCAACACTCTTCTCTTACAAGAATTTCAAGAACTGTTCTAGAGTTCTAGAACAGTTCAAGAACGGACATGAACATTAAATGGCCGCTTCTAGAACATTCAAGAACTGTTTTTGAACTAGTTCCAGAACTGTTCATGATTTTCAAGAACTGCTTCTTCAAGAACTGCTTCTTCAAGAACTGCTGCTTCTTCACGAACTGCTTCTTCAAGAACTGCTTCTTCAAGAACTGCTGCTTCTTCAAGAACTGCTGCATCTTCAAGAACTGCTTCTTCAAGAACTGCTGCTTCTTCAAGAACTGCTGCTTCTTCAAGAACTGCTGCTTCTTCAAGAACTGCTTCTTCAAGAACTACAAGTTCTTGAACTAGTTCAATAACTTGTAGTTCTAGAAGCGGCCATTTAATGTTCATATCCGTTCAAGAACTGTTCTTGAACTCAAGTTCAAGAACAGTTCTTGCAGTTTAAAAACAGTTCTTGAAGTTCAAAGCAAAAATCAACTCTGACTATATAATAGGACCCGGATCTTTTATGTGAAACACCTTCTGATGGTCCTTTACATTTGTCACATTCCCTTCAAAGGTTTTACAATTTGAAGTATGATCATATATACTAGGTGCAAATCAATTTAACCTTTTGTGAGCTCTTGTAAATGTCGGTGGAAAAGTAACAACTTAGTCCTCTTTTTTTTTATGCGATGAGATACCCTTGGTAAGTGGGATTCAATCTAAACTTTTGTGATCTTTTGTTTTCATGAACATAGCTGTTCCTGACGAGTTTAAGAACTGAAATCAAATAATATCTGCAGTGCTATCAACAACAAAAAATGCAAGGTCAAATCAGCGAAAACACATGGCAATAGGGATTTGACTTTAAAATACTGTTTCTACTGACTACATTTAGAAATTTCCTCTTTCAAATACAACTATTAATATATATAAGATGTTTTGATACAATAAGTATTGTAAGTATAGTCACAAAACACTTACTTTTAATCATTAGATGGTGCAAGGAAAATCTACAGTTTATTGCCATTTTCCCAAAAAAAATTCAAAAGAGAGAGTTTGCATATTATTTGCGCTCTTTGTGAGAATCATACTCAGGTGTCATGGTAAAATAATCCATTTGTCTGTCCAAACTCCTAAACCAGTCAATTTATCTTCATAAAACTTGCTACACATATCAAGGTAGTGGTCCTGTGGTGTCTTTTGACTGCTACAAAAGTATGTATTAAATGTTCTATTTTGAAGAAAACATATTTGTATCTGAATTATCGTGGCACTCTTATGGTGTGCCTAAAATAGTTCCTCAGTTGTGTCACAATACTAAGGAGGTGACATAAGAAGACCTATAGTTTAGTAGTGTTTACAAATCTGTAATAGTATAGTAGTGTATACAAGTCTGTATCTGTAACATTTTAATCAGTTCAGTTCTTGAACCACAAATAAGTTCAAAAACTACAGATTCATGAACTTTAGTTCTTGAAAAGTTCTAGCTAGAACTATACAAGTTCATGAACCCAAGTTCAAGAACCAGCTTCTTGAACTTGAAGGCTAGTTCAAGAACAGTTCTTTAAGTTCTAGAACAGTTCTAGAACCGAGTGTTAGTTCATGAACCTATTTCACAGGGGCAGCATCTTCCTTTTAATCTGATCTTTACCAATATTAATGACAGTGAAAGCTAAGTATGAAAACCGCCTATATCAGAAAATAAACACCATATTATTGGTCCTTTAATTTTTTGTTGTTGTTGTAGTCTTGTCAGCACCTTAGTTCTTCCAATTTGCATAAAATCTTTACTGAACTTAATTGGTCAGCCTTAATATGAATGTCAGCTTGGACAAGTTCTAAAACCATCTACCGAATTTCCCCTAATAGTAGCGCCCGGGAACTATGCAAAGTGCAAAGGGAGCGCTACTATTATGGTTCAATTTTTTTTTAATACATTTCACCTCCTTTCCCGACTGTTTCCTTATACACTCAAGAGATATGAAAACGCAACACTGGAATTTCCGCTATATATTGTATATACTGCACACTTAATTGTACATAACATTCAAAAGAAATCCCAAGATGTTTTGTAAAAAAAAAAAATTTGCATTTAATTAGAGAAAGGACACAACTGTGATGTTGTAGACGTTTTAATCACACTACACCTTGTAACAAGAACCTCATAAATGTTGAAGTTGCTCTTTGAAAAACTGAGCTAGTTCAGTACTGTATTTAACGTAAATAGTTTGCAAAATGTTGCATCCTAAGTTTGCTCAAATGCTTGAGCCAAACGCGTACTCTGTCAATATTGAAACTTTGAAGGAATACTATCTGCTGTATTATTTGTTGTTTTAGTATTTTTTCCAAAAAGAAAGGTCTTACATAGCCATGTGCCATTCGATTAAAAGCAGCATATTGTACATACAATATATAGCGGAAATTCCCGTGTTGCGTTTTCATATCTCTTGAGTGTAGTATTACTGTACGGCGATCTTTTACTATGACACGGGTATTGACTAAACCTAAACCAGACAATATACTGAGTATATCACTGTCATCACTCTGTTTCGGTATGATACACATTTTCCGTCGAACTTGGCGATTACAACACGGGTTGGTTGCGTATGAATTAAATAATAATAAAAGATAAACTAAATAGTAAATTGAAAGAAAGAGAAATAAAAGCGGTAATTTGTATTGACGATGATAGCACTTTAAGGTTTATGTGATGGACCATACCGGTGTCATAGTAAAAAAACTCCCGTAATCAAATCCATTAACGGTAAAGATGAATAAATTGTGTTGTTTTCAGTAACTTTTGGGTTTTTGAAGAAGGTAAGGTTTCTTAAAACAGGTGGGGCGTTTCTATTAGGGAAGTTACCCTGGCGCTATTCAAAATGCCAAGTGGAGCACTCTTGTAAAATTAAAAAAACAATATATGTAATAATAAAAACTGTTGTTTTTTGGGCTTATACAGAAGATCGAACATTTATTGAATTTTTATTGATTGTTTTGTTTTTGGATAAAAAAATCGAAAAAGGTAAAGACTTTTGAAGATAATGACCCCAAACGGAGGAATATAGTAATCGCACGATCCATCTGTTCATCCATCCTTCCATCTGAAACAATTCCATCTGTACAATCATGTCTCAGTCATAAGTGGGAAGGGTGATGTGGGGTGGTGGAGGGGGAGAGGATGTGGGGCACTGTTACTAGGGAAAAAACAGTGTATTATCTTGTCAACACTGATAATTACCAAACTTTGTCTTTTTATCTATAAATGCTCTGACAAATTTGAAAACGACCAATAAATGGATAATAAACATTAGAGTAATGGTACTTGTTTTTATGATAATTTGCCTTGACAACGCTCTAGAATCTTTATTTTTCTTTCAAAGTCTTAATATGAAAATATATTTTTTATATTTTTTCTTGTGAGTAGTCTTGTTTTTAAGTGAGGCTCATAATTATGTTCAGAATAAATTGTACAAACTAATTTCAATGTACAACACTCAGCCTCTTCTTTGCGTATCAATTACTAATTACTGGTTCTACCAAGGAAAAGCAGGTGGTCTGCCTCTACCACAAAAAATTGACAGTCATATATAATAACTGTAATAGCCTTTTCATCATTTTCCCCAAAACACCCCTTTGTCACATAAATGGAATGGTCTTAATTCAAAGAAAGAACAGTCCATTATATATATAGCAGGTTAGGGGTTAATATAAATCCGTTGATGCTCATGCAGTGATTCATTTTGCTCTACGTCCCGCGTCCTAGACGTACATTTATCTATGCGGACGCATCATTCTTAAACATGCGCGCCCATGGATGCATTGCTCGAAAATTTTACAGGTTGTAAATTACTGTTTTCGATGCGCGGCTGTAACAAGGAAACAAATATAACACGACACCGGTTTATAAAGTAGAACGCAATTACAATGCAGTACGCATATTCTGATTGGGTTAAACTATTTGTCATGCAATCGGTAATGGCGTTTCATTAACTGTTGGTGTTCGCTCGTCTGGAAATCCCGGATGGTGAAAAAAATGCCACCGAAGACAGTTATAAAACTCAACCCACAATTTAGAACAAGTTTGAAAACCAGCTATATCCGATTTGTAACACCGGCGTTATGGTCTTTGATTAATTCAAAAATACCTTATTATGCCTTGTGAACACTTAAGCACCTGATCTTTACCAAACTTGGCACTTTTATTTTTCAGCTAATCTTAATGAAACTTTGCCACATTGTTAATATCAATGAAAGCTCACACAGATCCAGCCAGATCGGATTAGTAACACCAGAGTTTTGGCCCTTGATTTATTGAAAAATGCTATATTTTGCTTTGTTAAATCACTTGGTATGTCATTATTCATCTGATTTTGTCAAACTTGGTCAGAGTGTTTAATCACATGTCCCCTGCACCTCACCTTTTATAAGAGCCATTGTTAGCTAATAGAGTGCCCACAGGCCCTCTTCCAGGGCCTCTTGTTTATAAAATAGGTTGTGTGAGTTTGGGGCATTGAGCAGATAATGAACATGTTGTTTTTTTCTTCATTTGGCAAATAGTCTTGAGTTAGGAAAACGTGGTTGCCATGGCTGTGTATTGAGAATAGTCTTTATTTTGTAATATTACTTAGGTTAATGGTTAATAAAGGGAACCGGTATGGGACCAAAACGGGGAATTGGTAGGGGACATGTATTGCTATGCAATTTTAGATTACATACATGCCAAATCTCCCGCATTCTCCGGTAGACTACCGGATTTGCCTTTGATCTACCGATCACACGGAAGTCGCTCAAAATCTCTAGGAAATCAATTATTTGCCGAGTATGGTTGATTGCCTGTAATTTGTAATACACAGCATGTGTTTAGCGCATGTCAGCCAACGAGTTCACAGCTGTTGCATGTCAAATCGATCAAGGCCGGGTTACGATCATGCAACCAACCAATGAAATGGCATCTAGCGTCTCGGGATTTATTGAAATAGGCTTATAATGGCCGGGTAAACAATCACATTTTGCAAATTTTCACCTTGTTATGAAAACATGGACCTACTAGTAGGTACATCATTAATTGAAGATTATAGGTGCGATGCCGACAATTAACGCTAACTACACCAATCAACAGGTGGTTGATTCATCAGATTGTTTTATTCGAGAAGATTTTGCCGAAATCGTGACTTTTTTATCAATGCATTCGGTAAATCGTTATAAACGTCCAGTAATATCCTCTGCAATATTACAACTAAAGCCATCTTCCATTATTGCAACACATTTTACTGCTTTAATGGTAACAAACACCATTTTTCCATTTAATATGCCAATTTCGTGTCGTATTGTGAAGACATTTTATACTTCAACACCGGTTATTACGTTTCCGGGTTTCAGAGGACGGGTATAAAACATGACTTTCAAAACACGGAAAGCAGTTTGGAAAATCGGTTTAAAAGCTTCCTTTTTTCTTTTTTTATTATGGCCTAATGCCTATACTGTTATTTGTTTTCATCTATTGTTTGTCAGTAGATACTGAAATACAAAATAAAATTAGAAATAAAGGAACAGTTGTCAACATTTCTATTCAATATTTGGAAAAAAAATGCGATGGTTTCATGACGTTTCGTAAAATCTCCCTGATTTGGAAGTCCAATCTCCGTGAAGTGATGCTGGACAATTTGGCATGTATGAGATTATCTTGTTCATATGGGATCTTCAGTATGAAATTCATTTTGCTCTGAAATCCAAAATGGCCACTAGTGGACATCTTTGTTTACATAAATTTATTAACACCCCTTTCAGGACGAGCAGTTGCATGATTCCTTGTGTAAATAAATTTACAAATGTTGATTGAGTCACACAAACTGTTATGCAAGGAAACATGGGGAATCAGTTTGGAAAGGGAATTTCTCTGGAAAGAGAATTTCTCGGAATATTACTCTTGTTGTGATCAGAATTGAGGCTTTCATTATACCTTGTATTGGAATTCATTACCTGCACCAAATACCCATGAAAGAGTCTGTAAACTCACTTTAAAGGTCGCGCACGTCCCATTACATATTTTTAATACTTGCATATCTCAAACACTTTTGAATGGATTGTTCCCAAACTTCATATACTCATAACAACGATGAACTTATGTCCCTCTACATCACTGATTGTCTAATTTATTAAAGAATTATGGCCCTTTGACTTAAAATTTTCCACTTTAATATTGTATAATGACCTGTTAACATATTTTTTGTCAAACATTTTCGAATTGATTGCTCCCAAACGTCATGTACAGATAACAACTGATGACCTTATGTCCCTGTACATCACCGGTCATTGATAGCCTAATTTATTTTAGAATTATGGCCCTTTGTTTGACTTAGAATTTTCCACTCTAGTTTTGTATAATGACCTGTTAATACATTTTTTCTCACATTTTTGAATTGATTGTTCCCAAACTTCATGTTGACGTAACCAGGGCCTCCCCTGGGTGTTTTTTTTCTTTCGCAACCACTTTCGCCAAATGAAAAAAACTTTCGCCAAATGAAATAAAAAGGAGCCAAATTTGAGAAATAAGAGCCAAAGTTGGAGCCATTTTTTGAGCCATTTTTTCATACAATAACGAAGACTTAAAGCCATTTTCAGAATAAACGGCATATATGCATTGATTCATTTAGGATCTCTTGTTTTTATAAAAGACTTTATTTATACCAACATTAATACAAGTAATACTTTAATAATACTATAAATCAATAGTTTAATGAAAGATGATAACTATCATCATAGCAGTATTATCTTATATTAAGCTATTACAAGTATTATTTGTATTAATGTTTATATAACTAACATCTTTTAACATTCTCGACTACATGTAGGTCCTTAAACAGATTATGATAAATTCAGTATCAAAGTAAAAACAACAATTTTGTTTTATGATATCATTTAATATTATTAACAATGATTTTTTTAATTGCAAGAAAAGAAACAACAACTATTCTTATAATCTTACAATACACTTGCAATATAGTTCAGGTGACACAGTTGTAGATCATTTCATCTCTGAGTTCATATTACAACACAGTCACTTTTCACCTACAATTGCATGACGTGGTTTAGTTCTGGAACTAACGAACTGGCAAGATTGTGCTGGGCCGCAAAGTACCTACACATTAACCATGGCAGCAGTCACGGCTGTTTCGCTTTTGGAAAGGGCTGCTTGGCGGGCCACATCCATGTTGACACTCATTTTAGCAGCACTGGCTACCTTCATGTGGTCTGAATTTAGAATGAAAAATATATAAGTTTAAAATTATATAAAAAAAATTAAACAAAATATTTCAATTTAGACTATATTTATCATCATGTGGTCTGAATTTAGTGTACACCCAGAAGTGAAAACGTTAGAAAGTTGTGCTTTAATACAAAAGTCACAGTTTTGGATCATAGCGTAGCCAAGAATTACCATTTTTCCCACGAATCCTTAAAATTTCTAACAGGTGAGTTCTGAATTTTGGCAAATTTAGAAGGTGGAGTCAAACAAGAATCTAAATCTAGCGGACGTTTACAAGCCATTTTTGCAATTGTCAACGTTTTACATCTTGGCATAGCTTATATAGGAAACATACGTCGAGGGTAATTAAATCAATTATGGCCATTGTTCTGATCATCTTTTGTTACAATATTATATATTTCTAAAAATAACAAGTAATAACTTACGATTTCTTTAATTTTCAACACCCGACGAAGTTTGCCACACACAATGTCACAAAAACAAACATCAACCATAGTTTCATTTTCGTTGTTTGATCGTCCGCCGATGTTTGTATAAGTGCTTAAAACCCGATATCTAGCTGTGTTGTCTTAATCCTATTATTACTTAATTGCATCAATTATCTTCTCGGATAGTGTCAGAAAGTTTGTTTACAACATGTTATTTTCAAGCATCAGTGATTCACAATGTACACGCGTGATCAATCGACTGGTTGTGATAATTTTATCGGTTTTTGTATGAAGCCAGCGAACGTTATTCTTGTAGTTTAGTGAACCAGTCCATTTTCAATTACTATTTCGCTCGTATCCGCTTACAGCATTGACAATATGTAAATATCGGCTTTTATTTTTTTTCGCAAATAATTTTCGCAAAAGCTTAAAAAAGATCGCAACTTTTGCTGTTCTTTCGCCATTTGCGACATTAGCGAATCACAGCGGAGGCCCAGGTAACAACTGATGACCTTATGTCCTTCTACATCACACATTGTTGATGCCTAATTTATTAAGAATCGTGGCCCTTTATTTGACTTAAAGTTTTTCACTCCATAATGAACTTCATGTGGCTTTCACTTTAACACTTTTCATGGATTGATTGGATCACTTTTCAGTGAAAGTTCTAGTTTCTTACTATTGTTTGGGGCGCTTGTTTCAGCCAAAGGTTTTTTTGGACTTTTAAGATATAATTAATCTACTACCTATATAAGTTATATATCAGTGGAACAGACATTTTTAGTGGTAAATAAAAAAACCTTACTTTTCAAAATCGGTTGAGAAATAAAAATTTCATGTGCGAAAGTTGATTTTGATGGGTCATTTTCAATGCAAAATTCTGCTGCATGAAAAATTCGAAAAATATATTTTTTTAGATTTTTATTCAAAAATAGTTTTAAATTGTTGGATATTAGTACATTAAGACACCCTGAAAGTTTTATAACAAAATATCAAGTTTTACTGAAGTTATTTGACATTTTGTAGTTTTCTGCTGTCCCACCAACAAGGAATTTACATAGGAAAAGCACCATCAAAAAATCATTTTGGCTGTAAAATATTTATTTCTCAACTGATTTTCAAAAGTAAAGTAGTTTTATTTACCACTAAAAATGCCAGTTCTAATGATATATGTCTGATATACGTATTATTTAAATTGCTCGAGTTACTGCAGAAAAACCTTTGGCTGAAAGAACAATAACTCGGAAAGAATGTAAATTAAGAAACTATTTTTAAAGAATTTATTCAATTCACAAGAAATGATGTTTCTATTCTTAATCATAGTTATAAGAATATCACCAAGGGATACAAAATAAATGTTAAGATAGAAAAGTAGATTATTAAATTTTTGGTTCGACTATCAGGAATAATTTCTTTGGTGGAAGTTTTGTTTTTGCTCTTTTACATCCTGATTTGTGAAGAACAACAGTTACTATCTGCCTATTGTGAATTGTTTGGAAGTCTTGATAATCTAGCACTGCCGTTCGCAGAACAAGATTAATTATATCTAAATATTTCTGTTCCAGTAAGGTCCTGAGGATGGTACCGATAATTGTGCTGTTTTCCTTTCATTAAAACACCCAACCACTCCAAATCCATTAATGACCGCAATAAACGATTTTTCATTATTGTTGATTAAATGATATTCTCCACCGATCGAACAATTTTGGCAGAATGTTAATATAACTCTTTATTTCAGACTTAATGACATTGGTTAATGAAATTGTAGAAGTAATTTAATATTAATTTAGGGATCACGTTTTTAGCGGGGGGATATTAATTGGTGTTATCCTTCCTTCCGTCCATCCGTCCGTCCGTCCAGAGCCATATCTTCATAACTGCAGGTTTGATTTTCATTACACTTGGTAATTATGTTTATCCTGATAGTGGGATGAGATGCGGCTATTTTTTCCGGAATCAACCCAGTAACGCCGGAGTCATTGCCCTTTAATTGATAAAAATTGCTTAATTATGTCCGTCCACATCCTTATCTTGATATCTGCTTGTTGAATTTTCATTAAACTTTTTTATAATGTTTATCCCAATAGTGGGATGTGACGCGGCAAATTTATTTTGGAATCGTCATAGTAATGCCAGAGTTATTGCTCTTTAATTGATCAAAATTGCTTAATTCTGTCCATCCACAGCCATATCTTGATAACCGATTGTTCGATTTTCATTATACTTGATTATAATGTTTATCCCAATAGTGGGGTAAATTGATTTCGAAATCGAAATTGTAAATTTTTAGCATTGTCAAAAAGAATTCAAATAAAGGAGCCCAATATGCCAGTGTACGTCGTATTAAACAAAGACAGCACCGCAGTGCATTATATTACAATAGTTATCGGAAATTATGATAATTTATGCTACACATTACAGAAATGGAATCACCTTATTCATGTCAAAGGTAAATTCCCCCCCAATCTTAACTACTCGCCAATTTCCGGCAAGCTTCAGAGATAGTATATCGGCGAGGTGTTTCGATTGCCGTTTACCATGATTATGGAAGACTTCACTTCTTATCATTACGTGGTCCCGCCTTTATTCCATTAAGCGATGGGAAAGCTTATATTAGCATGATTTAATTGATATTTTGACAATAAAACACGTTTTTTAAAAAAAAAGTTACTGGAAAAATGCGATAACCTGTTTAAAATTACCTGTGTTAATTTAACAATATGCAAACTTTTTAAGCCAAAATTAAGGTTTTATTTCATACCCCAGGCAACCCCTTTTTTTCCCTTCTTGGAGAAGGGGTTGGATTGGGTATGGAATTTAATACTTGGACCACGTAATGTAATAATAATTATTAATAAAGGACTTTCCATAGAATGGCCTTTAATGGTGCTACAACTGACATCCTTTCTGCTTGGACACCCAAAATTGAAATTTTCCAGAAAAGTCATCACAGTGCATGACTGCGAGTTTCAATCAGAGAATTTTCAAATACTGGACGCTCTGTGACAGGAAATCGTTACAGCCTCTTCAGCAGTCGCTGTTATATAGACATTGTTATTGGTTAATTATATTTAGTGGATCAAACAAGTTTTCATTTCCATAAAATTTATTTGTGACAAATTCAGTTACTACGGTTCAAAGTACGCATTAGGTTTTACCTTATCAAGTCTTCAAAAAAGTAATTAGAGCGTCTCTGTGGCCGAATGGTTAATGACGTTGCATTGTAAACCTTCGCCTCTCACCGCTGCGGGTTAGAATCCCACTTGGGGCTCTACTTGCAAGTGAGGAGGTGTCGATTCTTACTGATGGCGGGAGGTGTACAGTACTGGTTCTATCCAGGTAAAAGGGGGAAGTCTGCCTCCACCACAAAAAAAAAATTGACCATCATATATAACCTTACATGTGTCGGAAACAACGTAAAAGATCATACAAACAAACAAACGAAAAAGTAATTAGAAACTCACCATTCCGCCCCAGTTTTGACTGGATTTTATTTTTGGATAATAAGTTCAAGTATTCTATGCCATTTCTGACTTAATAAATCTTCTTTCCTTTTAATGATTGGTTGATGAGAAGGTGTAGAGATTGTTTGAAGAGGAAAGAGGTAATTTCCGAGCTTGACAGTGAACGCTTAAACAAAGAAAAGAAAACCACTTTTCTCAAATGGGAATGGGAATCACTTTATTTACTCTATTGTGACAACTTTTTATCACATTTCCTATAAAAAGGATGATTTTTTAGATGTCTAGCCTGCCCACAAGTGTCTGGAGTATTGGTTAAGGATGCTGAAAGCAAATTGATTAAGTCGGCAATTTATCCGGACCCGGTGCTAACACATTGTTAAATACTGACAGACGCATGATTGCTGGAAAGGTCATGACCATTTTGTTCTGGGATGCAAGTGGCATTTTGTACCAGAAGGCAGAACTGTCACTGCCAAATGCTATTTTGAAATTCTCACTAAGCTGCATGAAAATAGGGTAAAGGTTAGGTTACCTGGTTTAAACCCCCAACCACTAACTGTTCTAAGGCGGTACCCTATTGTCAACTCTTTTGAATACTTTGTTTGTTTGTTTGTTTGATTTGTTATGGTGTTTTACATCATTTTCAACACATGTAAGGTTATGTATGATGGTAAATTTTTAGCTCTACTGGCCAAAGGCCAGGAGGGCTTATGCGATCACTTTTCGTCCGTCGTCCGTCTGTCCGTCCATCCGTCTGTTAGCCAATTTATAAAATCGACATCTCCTCTGGAACTGCTTGAAGGATATTGATGAAACTTCATCACAATGTTACTTGGGAGGGCCCCTCTCAGATTTGTGTTTTTTGCGGCCGCCAGTCATCCAAGATGGCCGCCATGGCTAAAACTAGGTAAAATTTAAGGAAATTTCAAACAACATCTCCTCCGAAACCACTTATTCCATTCTAATGAAATACCTTGGGTTGACCTCTATCAAGTTTGTGTTTTTCGTTATCGTCAAATAATAAAAATGGCCGCCATGGCGACCCAAAGTTTAGTCCCCCTCAGATTTAGGGCCTCCAGTCATCCATGATGGTCACCATGGCTAAACTTAGGTCAAATTTAAGGACATTTATCAAACGATATATTACCACTGATTCCATTCTAGTCAAATATCATATGCATGTTCCCATTGTTGGCCTCTATCATGTTTGTGTTTTTCGTTGTCGTCAAATATTCAAAATGGCCGCCACGATAACACAAAGTTTACATAGAGTTATATATAGGAAACATGTTTCTTGGGTTGGCCTTTATCATGTTTATGCTTTTGAATCACATCATACAAGTAGAGCGTCTACAGGCCCTCTTGGGCCTCTTGTTTTTGTGGTGGAGGCAGACCACCCACATTTCCTGGGTAGTGGAGGCAGACTACCCACGTTTCCTGGGTAGAACCAGTACTGTACACCTCCCGCATATGTAAGAATCGACACTTCCTCACTCACAAGTCGAGTTCCCAGTGGGATTCGAACCCGCAGCAGTGAGAGGCAAAGGTTTACAATGCAACGTCGTTTACCATTCTGCCACGGAGACGCTACCCTTTTAAATATATTTTTTTTGTTGGAAAGTTCTGTAAAAGTTACATTTCCTATTCTACTTTTATACCTACTTTTGTAGTTATATTATTAGCAGTTAATGACCGGTACCTTTTGTATTTATATCATTAGCAGTTAATGACCGGCACATAGATATTGCAAAAAATAGGCAGTTACATAATGACCGTTTGGTTCTGTAGTAGCTAGAAGCTGCTGAATTTGGAATAGAAAAAGGAAGACGGTGAAATTCTGCCAACATTTTATTACATTAAGTCTTAAGCTTCATATTTATAATGATTATTGGAATGTGTTTGGCAATTAGCCGCAAGCTGAGGATAAATCAGTATAATTGATGGCACTTGATCATTAATACTACCATCATTTCTCATTTTCTACACTTGTGACCACCACATAATGACTCGGTTTAGTCTACCATCTTGAATAATTGGGGAGTTCGATCTAACAATGCTATAATTGAGGAGTAAGAAATGTTTTTTGAGATTCGATAATTATGAGGCTTGCTGTAGGATTCTCATTTATAACATCCTGCTTAAATGCTACATAATAACGACTGTTTTATGATTGCAAATGTTGTTTTATGGCAACGCAAAAAACCATTTCCAAGGATTTTCGATCAGGGAACAGATCAAAAGCTGTTAAAATGATTAAAATAGATAATCTAGCTGACATCATTTTTTGTGAGCAAACTATGATATATTTGACATTGGTTTGTTTAGAACTTACTGGGTCATCCAATAAAATGTAATGTTATATGTTTGTCATCCAATCACAATTAGTGGGTCATCCAATAAAATGTAATGTTATGTTTGTCATCCAATCAGAATTAGTGGGTCATCCAATAAAATGTAATGTTATGTTTGTCATCCAAGCAGAATTAGTGCTTCTTCTGAACCTTATTAAATTTGCAATGGTGTGTCTAAGAAATAAAATATTTCCAGCGGATTTATATTGCCTAGCGGGCGGGACTTGAAGTTCATTGATACCAAGGGCTGCAGGCCCGCGATTTCGGTGTCTTTCAAGTCCCAAACACCAGGTTTTGATGTCGCACAATATAAACCCTCTGGAAATATTTTATTTCTTATCTAACATGGAGTTTTATATATTTGAGATACTCACGTGGGCCTCCCCCAGGAAAATTTTGAAACAAAAAACAACGATTTGCACAATCGGGTGCATTTTAAGAATAAAATATCACGTAATAATTTTATGTCATGAAACACATTTTATCGAGAGATTACACAAAATACAAAACAAATTCTCACAACTTACAGTTGATGCCTATCTCTCGACATCAAACAAGAAAAATATACAGCTTCAGCCTATTCAAATGTGTTGTTTGAACGTAGCGTCGTTTAAAATAACGCATTTCACTGCGTTGTTGTTTTGAATCTGACGTTTAAAATTACGTCTCAACGGTTAACGTGTTTTCTGACATTTAAAATGATGTCTTAACATGAATGTCAGAGGTTTATGTCGCTTTTTTCATACCACTCAAATAACCTATCAACATTGAGTATTTTAATAAACCATATTAGATACAGATATAATAACACAGACAGCAACATCTATTTTAAGATAGGAAATCATTGAAATTTCATAGATATAACAATGGTCTACCATGGTTAAACCATAGTTTACCTTGGTTTAGCCACTCTATTATTGTTTATACCATGGTCAACCATGTGTTTTAACCATGGTTGGAAACTGCACAACCATGGTTAGCTATGCTAGATGCAGATTCAATAGGATAGAATACAAGTTTGACAGAACAAAATATTGACAGTTAACAGTTTGTGTATTCTCACTTTAGTGACATCAATCTGTATTAAGGACAGTAAGATCGATACCACAAACTTGCCAATCTTGATTTTTTAATTCTACATGACATTTCCTTGAATTGTTCATGAATTATTCCAGTTTTGTTTTTGAACTGTTCATGAACATAACTGTTCCAGAATAGTTCAAGAATTGTAATTTTGAAGGTGGCCATTTAACATGTTGTTCATGAATAATTTATGAATTTAGTTCATAAATATTTCAAAAACAATTCACTAAATTAACCTACACATAACAATTTAAGAACAATTCATTAATTGAACCTTCAGTCTACACCACTTAGAAGGCCTGGTCATACTTGGTGAAATGTTGCATATGATACTGAACTGAAATAATATCTGCAGTGCTGAATACCATTCTTCTGTCAACAACAAAAAAAGAAGGTCAATCCGTGAAAACACATGACAGTAGGGGTTCCATTTTAAAATACCGTTTCTACTGACTACATTAAGAAATTTCCTTTTTCAAATACAACTATTAAATGTATAAGATGTTTTGATACAATAAGTAATTTAAGTATAACCACAAAACACTTACTTTTAATCATCAAATGGTGCGAGCACAATCTACAGTTGGTGCCATTTCCTCACCAAATATTCAAAAGATAGTGGTTGCATTTTTATTTACACTCTGTCAGAATCACACTGAAGTAGGTGTTATAGTAAAATGATCCATTTTCCTTTCCAAACTCCTAAACTAATCAATTCATCTTCATAAAACTTGCTACACATATCAAGTTAGTGGTTATGTGATGTCTTTTGATATATATATACAAAAAGGTTTCTTACATCTATATACTTGGCAATTTTCAAACAAATATGCATAATTACAAGTAAAATACAGGTAATGGCAAAATTTGTGGTTTTCTTTACCTACTTTCTTTGCAAATATAAATGAAGACATGGGATTTTAAACTCCAGATAATCTTATCATATTAAAATGTTCATGCAATAATGATTATCATATATTTTGCTGGTTAATACTAATATTATAACTAGAACTAATACTCCTTTTTAAATGCTAAACGAAACTTAATAGGATGTATTTTTCAGATGATGACAATATGTGGACACAGTCATGTTCAATGCCATGGGTTCAAGCATAATACAATCCATATCCTTATCCTTAAATTCATGCTCTTAAACCTGTAGTCTGAACCAATGTTCAACATTATTTAAAACTATGGTCTCCAGTTCAACCATCGGGGTCATTAAGATTATCATTGTAACCATGGTTGTCCAAAAAACATGCTTATAAACCATGGTTTTAAAAGATAACCATGGCTTTGAACCATGGTCAGAACCTTAACCATAGTCATCAATATTGACCATGGTCTGAGAGCATGGTTGAACATGGTTATTAACCTGACCAAGCTTACAAACTATGGTTTTGAAATTAACCATGGTCAAAACACTACTAAGCATGGTCAACCATGGTCATCAGTTCGCAGTGGGATTTCGATATGTTTTCTTTGTTACTGATTGCCAACACCTAGAATATCATATGGAATACCCAGGGTCAAAAGATGGCTGTGGCCTTGGGGTCCAAATTTTGTAGATAGAGATTTTGTATGTTTTATATGGACATTAGAAAAATTAGAATCTGCTTTAAGGCGTATAGCGTTCATCTAGTGCATGTAGAGAAGATTATTATCCTATACCAAGTTTGTTCAAATATTGGCACTGGCGATAAATTTGGCTCTGGTCCAGGGAGTCACAGTTTTATGAAGAATTATAAAGGAACATCTTTTAAGAAAAGAAAATCTTCTCTCAAACTACATTAGCTAAAAGCTGAATATTTTGAATGAAGCACAGAGATTTTTTTCCCATTCAAATGGGGAAAATTTGCATTTCTTTAACTTAAATTGGAATTTTTTTACTATCAAACAAAAGCAATATTGTATGCTTAAAAACTTTGCAAACACATTACCTTGTAGTATTTCATTACCATCACCTAAAAGAATATATTTCCCCTTCTAATTTACTCTAAATATTTAAAAAAAAAAGTATTATTTAAAAAAAAATTGGATTGGGAATTTGTTCACTCCAATTGGGAAAAAATATACTTTTTGCCGTTGGGAATGGTCCCGTTTTTTTGGTACCACTTATATAAGGAAAACAAAACACTGTAGCATAAGCTTATCGTATTCTATGAAGTTTGTTCAAATGGTGATCCTGGGGTTAAATTTTAGCATTCCTGAGGGTGCCAGTTTAAACAAAGAGTTGTATCAGAATATTTGTATATGGTAGCAAGTGTCTAGAATGGACAATGGTCATAAGGTGAGCGATTCAGATTCATGGCCAAATGGCCCTCTTGTTTGAGGAATCAAGCATTAATTCTGCAAAAGCCTTTGAAAACAGCATATAATTAATTATTACTTTCAGTTATTTTATTTTTGGAGATTTTCCCCCAATATAACTTCAGCATTAGAACAGTTGTGTTGCTTGTCAGAACAGTGTGCCCTATGATGAGAAAAGCCTATTGTGATGTTAAACAGGAATTTAGTAACACAGCTTTTCATTTATTCCATAAATAATCTAGTTAGATATTGGTATTCTCACTTGAAACTTCAATTGTTTTAACTATTTATGAGTGTATATAAGAAGGGTACTGGTTTGCAGTAATTATATAAATGCTATTTTCTGAAATATTCTTCACTGACATCTTGGCCAAGCAGTAACTCTTCCAGCCTTGATAAATCACTGTATGTATAAAATTATATTGAAAAATCACTGTATATATTTATAAATTGCTATAGGTTGATAAATTGCTATATATTGATGTCAGTATATATAAATCACTGTATATTGATAAAATAAATACATATATCAATCACTGTTTATATTGATAAATCCTGTCTATATGGATAAATCACTGGATATATTGATATATTGCTATATAGTGATAAATCACAGTATTTATTGATACATCAATGTATATATTGATAAATTGCTTCAAACATAATTAATCACTATATATTGATAAGTCACTTTCCCCCAAAACACCCATTTGTCACATAAATGGAATGGTCTTTATAATAAATGATACACTATACTTTTGTTGATAAATCACTGTATATATTAATAGGTAAACTATGTAATGAAAAATAACTACATAATGATAAGTAACTATATTAATAAATCCCTGTATATACTGATATATCAATGTAACTATTAATAAATAACTATTTCGGTAAGTCACTGTATACCGATAAATAACTATGTTGATAACTCACTGTGTATATTGATAAATATAGATAAGTACCTACTACATATTGATAAATCACTGTATAGATAAATAGCTATTTGAAAACTAACTACATAATGATAAATCCTTGTATATATTTATGAATCACTATATAACTGAAAGTCACTACATATTGATAAATCACTGTATACATTGATAATCACTGTATACATTGATAAATCACTCTATACATTGATTTATTTCTTTAAATAATTCCTGTGTTTGAAAAATGTAAATGTTGATTCGAATATAAACAAACCTTAAGGGAAGAGCAAAATTGATCTCTTAAAACAGATTGATGCTCTGTTATATATATATATATATATATGTATACTTATATAGTTTAACACAGGTGCATTTAATGTAAAAAATATTCAAATGGAAAATATAATATTATGACAGTCGATTTTTCATGGTAGAGCTGAAGACCACCCCAATTTTCCTGGGTTAAGCACCAGTATTGTATACCTCTTGCCATCCACAAGAATCGACACTTTCTAACTTGATAAGTTGAGCTACTAGTGGGATTCAAACTGGCAGCGGTGATGCATGAACGTTTAGATGCAGTGTCTTTACTATCCCAGCCCTGGATGCACTCTATTAATGGAGGTGGTCTGTTGTCTTTACTATCCCAGCCCTGGAGGCACTCTATTAATGGGGATGGTCTGTTGTCTTTACTATCCCAGCCCTGGAGGCACTCTATTAATGGAGGTGGTCTGTTGTCTTTACTATCCCAGCCCTGGAGGCACTCTATTAATGGAGGTGGTCTGTTGTCTTGACTATCCCAGCCCTGGAGGCACTCTATTAATGGGGATGGTCTGTTGTCTTTACTATCCCAGCCCTGGATGCACTCTATTAATGGAGGTGGTCTGTTGTCTTTACTATCCCAGCCCTGGAGGCACTCTATTAATGGGGATGGTCTGTTGTCTTTACTATCCCAGCCCTGGAGGCACTCTATTAATGGAGATGGTCTGTTGTCTTGACTATCCCAGCCCTGGAGCCACTCTATTAATGGAGGTGGTCTGTTGTCTTGACTATCCCAGCCCTGGAGGCACTCTATTAATGGAGATGGTCTGTTGTCTTTACTATCATAGCCCTGGATGCACTCTATTAATGGAGATGGTCTGTTGTCTTTACTATCCCAGCCCTGGAGGCACTCTATTAATGGAGGTGGTCTGTTGTCTTGACTATCCCAGCCCTGGAGCCACTCTATTAATGGAGGTGGTCTGTTGTCTTGACTATCCCAGCCCTGGAGGCACTCTATTAATGGAGGTGGTCTGTTGTCTTGACTATCCCAGCCCTGGAGCCACTCTATTAATGGAGGTGGTCTGTTGTCTTTACTATCCCAGCCCTGGAGGCACTCTATTAATGGGGATGGTCTGTTGTCTTGACTATCCCAGCCCTGGAGGCACTCTATTAATGGAGGTGGTCTGTTGTCTTGACTATCCCAGCCCTGGAGGCACTCTATTAATGGAGGTGGTCTGTTGTCTTTACTATCCCAGCCCTGGAGGCACTCTATTAATGGAGGTGGTCTGTTGTCTTGACTATCCCAGCCCTGGAGGCACTCTATTAATGGAGGTGGTCTGTTGTCTTGACTATCCCAGCCCTGGAGGCACTCTATTAATGGAGGTGGTCTGTTGTCTTGACTATCCCAGCCCTGGAGGCACTCTATTCATGGAGGTGGTCTGTTTTCTTGACTATCCCAGCCTGGAGGCACTCTATTAATGGAGGTGGTCTGTTGTCTTGACTATCCCAGCCCTGGAGGCACTCTATTAATGGAGATGGTCTGTTGTCTGGACTATCCCAGCCCTGGAGGCACTCTATTAATGGAGGTGGTCTGTTGAGCAAGTACAAGATTCTCCATTTTAATTTCAACATGAAACTAATTTATTTATAATGCTCTTAAGAAATTAACTGTAACAGCTTCTAGCACTTTTAAAACTAATAAAATGCATTTTCAAGGCTTCTTTTAAGCAATTTGTATGCCATTTTTAAATTTCTTTCCTTTTAAGATAAAATTTACCTTCAGCTTTGCATTATGTGGATGATGGAATTGTTATCTTTAGATATGGCACCATCTTGAACTGATTATTGGCTTCTACTTAAGTCAAGACCTTCAATGTTGATAGCTAGATTGCAAACCCCCACAATATCAAATCTCTGCAGGATGATTATGGAACTGGGTCATGTGGCTATTGCGCATATTTGTCAAAGCTCTGCAACTCCTAGGTCATGTGGCTATTTAGAATCATGCTTATTGCGCAAAGTGAGTTGCATTATCCAGTTTGAGTTACATTCTACCATTACCCTTAAACTGGCTACATATATATAAATTGACTGTTCTTTCTTTGATTTAAAGTGGTTGATGCACTATTTTCAAACAAGGTGTATTTTAAAGATCACTGAAAAACTTGAATAAATCTGAAAGAATTATCAAAATGCCATGAAAAATAAGAAGATATGATCCATTGAAAAGTTGCAAAGAAACATAAATGGAGGCCGCCATCTTAGAATGATGACGTCATTCTTTCAGCTTTTTTCAAGTGTTTCAGAGCTCTGTTAAATAAATAGTGTTTGAAAATAGTGCATGAACCCCTTTAAGACCATCCCATTTATCAGGCTGATCTGGGTTTGCAATGGACACAAAGTCTATTATAGTCTATTATAGTCATGCTTAGCAGGTTAATGGTTAAGCACATCTGCCACTGTTGGTATATAAATATTAACCCTTAACTCGCTAAGCACGACTATAATAGCCTTTGAGTCCATTGTAAACCCAGATCAGCCTACGAGTAACTTTCTGATCAGGTTTTACAATGTCCAGCTACTGATCAGTCATTTTCCCCAAAACACCCATTTGTCACATAAATGGAATGGTCTTTATAATTCAAAGAAAGAAGAGTCCATTATATATATGTAGCAAGTTAAATTAACCCCACTCCCTCCCCATCATAACAGTCTTTGTGAAGAAAACTTACAGAAACCTTTAATTTATCAGATTTCATGCAGGATTTGTCAGACAATAGTAGCCCTTTCCAAAAGAAACTGTCTGTTGTTAGTCTCTTTTCCTCCATCTCCTCCAAATATCTCTATTTAAATAAATAAAGCACCCTAATTCTTACACATTATGTACCTGGCATGTAAAGTCTGGTAACTGTGTCAACAAGACATTATTATTCGAATGATTATTGATTACTGATCAAGCTTTTGACTTGGTCTAACATTTGACTTAACCAAGCATTTGACTTGGTTGAGCATTTGACTTGGTCGAACATTTGACTTGGTCAGCTATTTGATTTAGCCAAGCATTTGATTTGGTTGAGCATTTGACTTGGTCGAACATTTGACTTGGTCAGCTATTTGATTTGCCAAGCATTTGACTTGGTTGAGCATTTGACTTGGTCGAACATTTGACTTGGTCAGCTATTTGATTTAGCCAAGCATTTGACTTGGTTGAGCATTTAACTTGGTCGAACATTTGACTTGGTCAGCTATTTGATTTGCCAAGCATTTGACTTGGTTGAGCATTTGACTTGGTCGAACATTTGACTTGGTCAGCTAAGTATTTAGCCAAGCATTTGACTTGGTTGAGCATTTGACTTAGGATTGAGCATTTGACTTAGCCAAGCATTTGACTACGTTGAGCATTTGACTTAGCCAAGCATTTAACTAAGCCAACAATTTTACTTGATTGAGCATTTGACTTGATGAAGCATTTGAATTGGTTGAGCATTTGAATTGATGAAGCATTTGAATTGGTCGAGCATTTAATTGGTCGAGCATTTGACTTAGCCACGCATTTGACTTAACCAAGCATTTGACTTAACTAAGCATTTGATTTAGCCAAGCAGTTGACTTAGCCAAGCATTTGACTTAAACCAAGCAGTTGACCTAGCCAAGCAGTTGACTTAACCAAGCATTTGACTTAGCCAAGCAGTTGACTTAACCAAGAATTTGACTTAACCAAGCAATTGACTTAGTCAAGCAGTTGACTTAACCAAGCATTTGACTTAACCAAGCATTTGACTTAGCCAAGCAAATGACTTAGTCAAGCAGTTGACTTAACCAAGCATTTGACTAATGATCGAGTTTTTGACTTAGGTCAAGTAGTTGAATTTATGGAGCATTTTAATTGGTCAAGCTAGTGGATGATTTTACCAACAGCATAAAACTGAACAGTTAATTTTGTTTTATGATTAATTTCTGTGAAATAAATTGATTAGAAAACAATTTTCTTGTGTAGTATTGCTTTGCAAACTGAATTTTGTTATTTAGCGGGTGATATACCCAGTATAGTGAATATCATTGTGTCATAATCATAAAGCCTCCCTCATTCTAATTATTATTTAAAGACATTTTCTATAGTTTTTTCTGCATAACAGATTTTCTTTAAACTGTTTGTACAGTAAGTCTGTTATATATATAGGCAGAAAAGGCAAAAATAATGGTAGGTCACCATGATTGTTAAAATTTTAAAAAATAATTTGTAATGCCACCGTCATGTCAGTCTGTCCAAAAAGTTGAACAAGTCCATGAAATAGCTAAATAAGACATTTTTGAAGTCTAATCATTTATTCATTGGTCACAATTCTGCTAAAATTGTATTAAAGTAAGGAACATTTAATTACAATAACATTTAAAGCTCATCTTTATGTAAAACCTATATTTTTTTACAAAATCTGTTCAGACGATTACCACAATTTATGCACAAATTAGCCCATAATGATACAATATCCTTTTTTTTTTATGTTCCCAATAATAGAATTTGTTTAAACTTTCTCAGCACATAGTTTAACATATATAAAAACAAAATGTGCAATAAAAATGATAGGTCCCCATGCTTGTTTAGAAAAAAAAATTGAAACGCTACCCCTTTGCTAAAAGGCCAAGTTCTGTATGAAATTGTATAGAAATGGTATATTTTCCTTTTTTTGTTATGTTCCTAATAACAGAATTTGTTCAAACTTCCTAGGCACTTATTTGAACATATATTTAGACAATATATGCAATTAATTTTATAGGTCACCATGCATATTGAGATTTAATATTGGTTTTTGGAACCGTACCATTATGCTTAATTCATATGGGATGGCGAGTTGTCCGTCGTCTGTCCGTCGTCCGTCCGTCCGTCATTAACTTTTGTCTTATTAGGACGATAGGGCCTTCATTTTTCATCCGATCTTTACCAAACTTTAACAGGTCGTTAATATCAATGAAAGCTCGGACAAGTTCGAAAACCAGATCGGACCAGTAACAGCGGAGTTATGGCCCTTGATTTAGTTAAAAATGCTATATTGCTATATTTTGCCTCGTTAAGACGATAGGGCCTTCATTTTTCATCCTATCTTTAGCAAACTTTATCACATTGTTAATATCAATGAAAGCTTGGACAAGTTCGAAAACCAGCCATATCGGACTAGTAACAGCGGAGTTATGGCCTCTGATTTAGTTAAAAATGCTATATTTTGCCTCGTTAAGACGATAGGGGCTTCATTGTTCATCCGATCTTTACCAAACTTTATCAGATTGCTAATGTCTTTGAAAGCTCGAACAAGTTCGAAAACCAGCCTATCGGACCAGTAACAGCGGAGTTATGGCCCTTGATTTAGTTCAGAATGCTATATTTTGCCTCGTTAAGACCATAGGGCATTTATTTTTCATCCTATCTTTACCAAACTTTACCACATTGTTAATATCAATGAATTCTCGTACAAGTTCGAACACCAGCTATATCGGATTAGTAACAGCGGAGTTATGGCCCTTGATTTAGTTAAAAATGCTATATTTTGCCTCGTTAAGACGAAATGGGCTTCATTGTTCATCCGATCTTTACCAAACTTTATCAGATTGTTAATATCAATGAAAGCTCGAAAAAGTTTGAAAACCCTTCATATCGGACTAGTAACGGCGGAGTTATGGCCCTTCATTTAGTTAAAAATGCTTTATTTTGCCTCGTTAAGACGATAGGGGCTTCATTGTTCATCCGATCTTTATCAAACTTTATCAGATTGTTAATATCAATGAAAGCTCGGACAAGTTCGAAAACCATTCATATCGGACCAGTAACAGCGGAGTTAATGCACTTGATTTAGTTCAAAATGCTATATTTTGCCTTGTTAAGGCCTTCATTTTTCATCCGATCCTTACCAAACTTTATCAGATTGTTAATGTCAATGAAAGCTCGGTCAAGTTCGAAAACCAACCAGATCGGACCAGTAACAGCGGAGTTAAGGCCCTTGATTTTGTTAAAAATGCTATAATTTGCCTCGTCATATGATAGGGCTTTCTTTTTTTCTTTTTCCTTTTTTTTTTTGAATTTTTTTTTTTTGAATTTATTTTTTTAGCTCTATGTTGGACCAGTTGGACCAGTAACAGAGGAGTTATGGCGCTTGATTTAGTTAAAAATGCTATATTTTGCCTCATTAATACGGTAGGACCTTCATTTTTCATCTGATCTTTACCAAACTTTACCAGATTCTTTAGTTATGGCCCTTGATTTAGTCAAAAAGCTGTCTTTTGCCCGAAACTTTCAATAAAACGTAAATGGCAGTCATCCGCTTCATTGATTTTATAAGAGCCATGTTAGCAAGTAGAGCGTCCACTGGCCCTCTTGGGCCTCTTGTTTTAATTTTGTTGGCATATTTTTTTTACAAAATGCTATATTTTTCCTATTTTATGTATCTAATAATAAGCCTTTATTTAAATAAAGACAATAAAATAAAAAAAAAAAAAAAAAAAAGTAAATAAAAAAAAAAAAAAAAAAAAAAAAAAAAAAAAAAAAATGGAACAGCTGTATTGTATCGGTGAATAACATACAGTTGTCTTTCTTCTTTGTGTATATGAAAGACTGCGCAGGTCATGTTAGAATGTTATTTAACATCCAGCGTTACATCACATTGGATCACATTGAATTATATAAGGAATGTGCTAAATCAAAGAACTAAAATGTTTCTAAATATTTCTTCACAAGTCTTGAAATATGAACTCTTTATATAACAATCTAGGTTGTAGGGACAAAAAAATAGTGGAATATTTTTGCCTAATAACATGTTTAAACAATCTTTGTTTCATTCACTTTTCCTTTAGACAACACCAATTATAAACAGTCCAGTTTCCCTTTGTTGTCAACACACTAATCCTTTTCAAAATGTGCATTGACCATTCACTGGACAATGGACTTTGTGTACTTGTATTGGTATATTCATAACAAAGACATACCGAGAAAGATAAAATGTGATTTTATAAACACTATATGTCTTTATTTTACTATATATTATCCTTTACTACCTAGATTTGGTATATAAATATTTTATTTTTCAAGTCTTGTATAAAAATACTAAGATATGTGTTAGTTCCATATCAGAAGCCCTATATAGTTCAATGTGATTTCCAAAGAATATATACATGAACCTTAAAGGGACACATGGCAATCTTGATTTTTTAAAAAATAGCGGCGTCCCGTTAGTTTTTCTACATAAATTGCATTTGTTCAATCATTAATGTTAATTATAAGAATTTTATTAAGCCATTTGTTTTTGCATATTATTACTTTTTGATATTATTGCACCAATAATATATTTAAAACTTAATATAATAAGACGAAATAGTGAATACTTAAAATTTGATTTATTTAAATGTACCCAGGGTAAAAGTAAAATGATACTGGAAATATAAATCGATACAAATACTTCAAGATTGCCATGATTGTGTCCCTTTAAATAACCCATGCATGCAAAACATATACTTGAGTAATTCATTGCAAATTGGTATATTTTTCTCCAGAAATAGAAGAATGCACAATAGTATCCTATAGGAAATCTCAGTTGATGTGTTTGACCCTTCAATGAATAGTCACTGAGATCATGTCAGTTTTGGGAAAGTATTTTGGATAATAAGACAAGTATGCTTATTTCAT
Source organism: Cyrtodaria siliqua (assembly GCA_037043455.1). Lineage (NCBI taxonomy): Eukaryota > Metazoa > Mollusca > Bivalvia > Adapedonta > Hiatellidae > Cyrtodaria > Cyrtodaria siliqua. The sequence goes on from JAWPHD010011307.1 coordinate 84,697, forward strand.
TTCTATAGAAGGACACATAAGGATATTGTATAGAAAGGAAATGTAATAATCACAAAACACGAAATGTGAAATAACATCACCAGTCTGCTTAAATTTGCACACAGTGTCCTTGTGCATTGTTTTATAGGTTTATTTAGTGATATCATGAAAGATCAGATTTTCCAAATTTCAAATAAAATGTGGATATCCTTATCCGAAATGCAAGATCTTGCATCCGATTGATAGAAAACAGTTACATCATTTAGCCACGTTTAAACCAGTACAGTTCCCAATGGCCCGATTTCTGTTTCTAGTTTTAGATTTGTTTTATTGCTTCTCTTAATACTGCTACATGTACTGTGAATTATTCAAATTTAACTGAAAGCAAGCCATTATAATTTCTGTTATGCTTTGTTTATGAATCTGTATCAAAAACCGACAGCTGGCTTGCAGAATGTCTATGGTTATAC
>JAWPHD010011308.1:0-85144 GCA_037043455.1 Cyrtodaria siliqua
TATTTTGCCTCGTTAATGCGATAGGGCCTTCATTTTTCATCCAATCTTTTTCAATCTACCAGATTGTTGATATCAATGGAAACTCAGACATGTTTGAAAACCAGCCAGGTCGGACCATCTAGACCGGAGTTATGGACCTTGATTTTCTGTAATAAGCTATAATTTGGCTTCGTTAACATGATAGGGCCTTCAATTTTCTTCAGATTTTTTTTCAAACATTACATGTACGCGATTGTTGATATGAATGAAAGCTTGGACGAGATCGACAACCAGCCAGATCGGACCATTTGCACCGGAGTTATGGCCCTTGATTTAGTTAAAAATGGTGTATTTTGCCTCGTTAAGACGATAGGGCCTTCATTTTTCATCCGATCCTTTCCAGACATTACCAGATTGTTACTATAAACATATTCAATGAAATCTTGGACAAGTTTGAAAACCAACCAAACTGGATTAGTAACACTGGAGTTATGGCCCTTGATTTAGTTCGAAGATGCTTTGCAGGGATTATCAGTACCAAGCCTAGTTGTTCATATCATCATTGTGTTCCGGTTGAATGATTTGGCAGAGTTATGGCCCTTTAAAGGTTTTAATACACAAACATTATCTGGACAAGTTCTCCTGAACCCATGGCTGGATTTCAGCGAAACATTTTAGGGATGATCAGTACCATGTCTAGTTGTGCATATCATCGCTGTGTTCTGGTTGAATGATTTTTCTGTATTGTTTTAGTCAATTCTTACACAGCTTCTTATACATATATGTTGCCCCCTCCCCACCCCAGCCTCTGCACCCCCACTCCCTGCCCCTCACTCGAAACTCATTTTTTTTTTACATATTTATGTGTTGCTGTTGTCAATTCTTACACATGTTGCCCAATCCCCCCCCCCCCCCCCCCCCATATACTGACTATATAATTTATTATTCTCTGAAAAATCGAATAGTCGAGCTGCGCTGTTGGCTGACAGCTCTTGTTGGTGGAGTTATGGTCCTTTAAAGGTTTAAATACATTAAGTTTAACCCCTGGCCGGATTTCAATGAAATTTTGCAGGGATGATTGGTTCCAAGCTTAGTTATGCATATCATCACCGTGTTATGGTTGCATGTTGCGATGGAAAGATTTTTGGCGGAGTTATGGTCATTTAAAGGTTTTTTTAATACACAATCTTTGTCTGGACTAGTTCTCCTGAACCCCTGGCCGGATTTCAATGAAATTTGCCAAGAAAGATCAGTATCAAGCCTAGTTGTGCATGACATTGCCTTGTTCCGGTCGAATGATTTTTGACGGAGTTATGGCCCTTTAAAGGTTTTACTACATAAACTTTGTCCCGACTACAGGGTTTGTCACTAACTTTTTTCCCCAAGTGGTCCGCAGGACTACCAACATTCAAAATCAAGCAGTCCTGCACAGATTTTGGTAGTCCGGCTAGTTTTCAAAATACATACCTCAGAATAAAGGGATTTAAACTAAACAAAACATAAGTAACGAAGGAAACAGTAGACATACATGAAAAAGATGGATTAATTTCATAAGTCGCACATCTGCCTGTTGGCCTTACTCCGCAAGGTCTGGAAGTCTTTAAAGTCATAAAACCAGGATCTACATCTTCCTATCATTCCAAACAGCCTGTATTAACTTAAAATGCTCACTGTGAGACACACCTTAGTCCTAACATGTTATTTTATGTTTTTCAACGTTATACATGGATGAGCCATTTAATTGAAACACCATTTTCTTTTAGGTCAGATACAGTAACCACTATTGTTTTGGGGCATCTGATTGGTTGAAAAAAAGTATAGGGTCTATTAGAGCATATAGTCAGATTGTAAGATAGATTCTGATTAGAATAAATTACCAAAATCATAACAAATCCCCATAAAACATCAGAATGTTAAATTTTCAGCATAAAACAGGTTCATTTAGGATATTTTGATTGAAATTTGCAATTTTATTCATAAAATTGTACTGAGGGTATATTTACAAAAAGGCCAAAAGGCTATAATGTAGGCCTATGGGAAATGCAAATATGACCATTTCAGTCGAACGATTCTTTATTATTTTTTTATAAAATTCTGAGATTCATGATCTGTTCTGAGATGATTTTAATTGCAAAATTGCCTTATTTAAATTAGAAAGCTCTCTCAGGGATATAGACTGTTTCAAAACAGGGTTTTTGGAAATATTTTTAAAATCCATTTTTCCAGCCTCAGGGCAAGCGTATTGTCAAAGGGCAATTGCCCTGCCCAAAATCTCACTTGCCCCAAATTTAAGTCCTCTTGATCTTATTTTGGAATATTTATGCAGTAGTGTAAGGCCTGTACATGTATATCAATGAAATATATTCAGAACTAAACAAATATATGTTCGGTCCTATATTTTCTTGCGAGTTGCGTTCTTTTTGGAATCGTGAAAACCGGTGACATATGAAAAAAGAAGCATATTTGCTAAGTTTTGCAACGCATTTTGGGAAAGATGCACATCCATTTACGTTAATTTCATACTTTATCAATGTAAATAAATGAGTGCTTCGAGTGTATTAAAAAATGTTCACATTTTTCTAGCAAAACAATCCAGGGCCACGCATTGTTATGATTTACGGTTGTCGTAAAAAATGGGTAGCCGTCGTGTGCAAGCGCTGGGACTCGGCTTTGTAGATTTACATTCATACCGGAAACCAGTATGTCTGCGAAAAGCGTTTTGCCACAAAAACATTGCGTTTTCGAAGTGAAAACAACTTTGGATAGGAGATGTAATAAACTTCGTGAAAAATTATAATAAAGTTGTTTTATTTGTTATCATATGTTTTATTAGTAAGTTGACAATTATGTCTATTTGTTTTTGTCCAAAGTAGGTGGTCCACGGGACTACTCAGCTTGGAGGTCTAGGTAGTCCGAGCCAAATTCTGGTGGTCTCTGACTACCGTTAGTGTCGAACCCTGAACTAGTTCTCCTGATCCCCTGGCCGGATTTAAACGAATCTTGGCGGGGATGATGAGTACCAAGCCTAGTTGCGCATGTCATCGCTGTGTTCCGGTTGAATGCTTTTTGGCAGAGTTATGGTCCTTTGAAGGTTTTACTACACAAACTTTGTCCCGACTAGTTCTCCTGATCCCCTGACCGGATTTAAACGAATCTTGGCGGGGATGTTGAGTACCAAGTCTAGTTGCCCAAATCATCGCCATGTTCCAGTTAAATGAATTTGGCAGAGTTATAACCCTTCAAAGGTTTTAATACACTAACTTTGTACAGACTAGTTCTCCTGAACCTCTGTCCAGATTTCAGCGTAAACGTGGCAGGGATGATCAATACCAAGTCTTGTTGCGCATGTCATGGTCATGTTACGGTTGTATTATTTTTGACAGAGCTATGACCCCTTATTCACAAACTTTAGCTTTAGCAAGTAGAGCATCCACAGGCCCTCTTGTGCCTCTTGTGTTTGTTTTTCCAAGGACAGTAAACACCTTAAGAAGTTAAAGAAAAATATACTGAAGATAGCAACAACAAAAAATAATGTTAGAGAATTGCTATAAAATGTTTTGGGTAGGGCCCTTTTTCATGAGTAGGTAGGGAAACAGAAAACCAACACTTTTTTATGGTTGGCCTTACAGATAATCCTGTTGTTTGTTTTTTTAAATTGATAAATGTATTTATTACATACCGTAACATGGTTATCAGAGTTTAAAAAATAAATTGATAAATGTATTTATTACGTACCGTAACATGGTTATCAGAGTTTAAAAAAACTTGGACATAATTATCATAATAGATATATTTTACTGGTATAAGTTGACATCAATGACATAAAAAATTGTTAAGGTACTTTTTCTGACATAATGTAACATTATTAGTAATGAGATGAAAAGAATCTCACATTCATGCTTATTTATAATTGAATTAAACTCATTGGCAAAATGGTACGATTCTAGGCAAAGAGTGGCATCATTTAACAATTGATTCACATTTTTTTCGTTGTTAATAATGTAGTTTTAAATGACAATAGTAAATGGATAACTTCATGATGCTATAGGCTATTTTTAAAAAATTGTTGGTTTGCTGTGCTAAGACCCAAAATGTTTTAGGTGGGTAGGTAGGTAGGTGAATTTCTTTTCCCCAAAGACAGTAAAAACAATAAGAAATTAAAGGAAACATCTTCTTAAAACAGCAAAAGAAAAAAAAAAGTTAAAAGAATTGCAATAATAAGTTTTGGGTAGGGTCATTTTAGTGAGTAGGTCAAGCACAGCAAACCAACAATTTTTTTACGGATGGCCTTATGGTAAATATTCCATACACAACCACCTTTTAATACATCATGACTTAAAGTACGGTACTCATGTGAGATCTTGACATCTTGTACTTATAAATCACCAGCGGGATACATATTCGATGACAATGATGCAGTTTCTCAAAAAAAGATTTCCTTGAATATTTATGGAAGATAACTGTGCATCCGTTTAATACATGCTTTTGATTGAGAGATATAAACAGATATTTTCCTTTGGTGATTCTGTTATGTTTTAATATTTCAGTCATTTTCTCCATCCAAAGAGACAACCAGTAGAGGAAGATGGTGCCGATGCCACGAGCAGTGGTGACGTCCATAACGGGAAATATGAAAAGTTTGATCTTATGAACCAGCAAATAAAAACTGAAATAAAAGATCTTGTTCTTCAAGGTATGTGTAAAATCAGATGATGTATTAAAATAATGGCATTTTGAAAACATTTTAGTTTTACTAAATATCGAAGTTTATCTGGTGGGCTTTGTTAAGCGTCTTTCTAATGTCCGTCTGTTTGTTAGTTTGTTTGTAATGCATAATAACTACTCCTCCAGATTTATGGAGCTGAATTTCTCATATACACCGAAACCGAAACGAAACCGAACCGAAAAAATTAGGATGTACTACCGCAAACGTGGGTTTCCACATATATGCCGAAACCGAAACGAAAACATGCACAAATTGGATTTCTAAATTTTAGCTCTACTGGCACTTTAGGGATGCCGAGTTGTCCATCGTCCGTCCGTCGTTAACTTTTGTCTCGTTAAGACACTAGGGCCTTCATTTTTCATCTGATCTTTACCAAACTCTATCTATCAATGAAAGCTTGGACAAGTTTGAAAACCAGCCAAATCGGACTAGTAACAGCGGAGTTATGGCCCTTGAATTAGTTAGAAATGCTAATACTCCGTGCAAAATGGAATTTAAAGATCCAAATTTCAGAAAATAGAGTTCACACATAGATGTTCATTAAATTACCTTCCTGGGGTCCTGAGTATGTATTAATGGAATAGCCCTTATATTCAGAGAAGGAATTTAGCTCTACTTGCCAAGGGCCAGCAGAGCTGGCGAGTTGTCCGTCCGTCCGTCTGTTAAGACGATAGGGCCTTCATTTTTCATCCCAACTTTACCAAACTTTACCAGATTGGTAATATCAATGAAAGCTCCGACAAGTTCGAAAACCGGCCAGATCAAACCAGTAACAGCGGAGTTATGGCCCTTCATTTAGTTAAAAACGCTATATTTTACCTCGTTAAGATGATACGGCCTTCATTTTTCATCCGATCTTTACCAAACTGTACCAGATTGTTAATATCAATGAAAGCTGGGACGTGTTTGAAAACCGTCCAGATCGGACCAGTAACAGCGGAGTTATGGCCCTTGATTTAGTTAAATAAGCTGTATTTTGCCTCGTTAAGATGATAGGGCCTTAATTTTTCATCAGATCTTTCTCAAACTTTACCAAATTGTTAATATCAATGAAAGCTCGGTAAGTTCGAACTAGTAACAGCGGAGTTACGGCCCTCGTTAAGATGATAGGGCCTTCATTTCTCATCCAAACTTTACCAGATTGGTAATACAATGAAAGCTCGGACAAGTTCGAAAACCGGCCAGATCGAACCAGTAACGGCGGAGTAATGGCCCTTGATTTAGTTAAAAACGCTATATTTACCTCGTTAATATGATAGGGCCTTCATTTTTCATCCGATCTTTACCAAACTGTACGAGATTGTTAATATCAATGAAAGCTAGGACAAGATCGAAAACCAGCCAGATCGGACCAGTAACAGCGGAGTTATGGCCCTTGATTTAGTTAAAAAAGCTATATTTTGCCTCGTTAAGACAATAGGGTCTTAATTTTTCATCAGATCTTTACCAAACTTTATCAGATTGTTAATATCTATGAAACCTCCGACAAGTATGAAAAACAGATTGGACCATTTACACAAGAGTTATGGCCCTTGATTTTCTGAAAAATGTTAAAACTTTTTAGGGATGATCAGTTCCAGGTCTAGTTGTGGAAATCATCGCCGTGTTCCGGTTGAATGATTTTTGGCAGAGTTATGGCCCTTTAAATGTTTTGATACACAAACTTTGTCTGGACCGGTTCTCCTGAACCCCTCTCCAGATTTCAGCGAAACTTTACAGGGATGATCAGCACCAAGCCTAGTTGTGCATATCTTTGCATTCCAGTTTACAGATTTTTGGCAGAGTTATGGCCCTTTAAAGGTTTTTGATGCACAAACATTTTCCGGGCTAAGTCTCCTGAACCCCTGGCTGGATTTCAGCTGAACTTGACAAGGATGATCAGTATTAAGCTGATATATTGTGCATATCATCGCCATATTCCGGTTGAGTGATTTTTGGCAGAGTTATGGCCCTTTAAAGGTTTTAATAGACAAACTTTGTCCAGATTAGTCTCTTCTGAACTCCTGGCCGGATTTCAGCGAATCTTGGTGGGGAGGATCAGTACCAAGCCTAGTTGCACCTATCATTGCCGTGTTCTGGTTGAATGAATTTTGGCAGAGTTATGACTCCTTAAAGCTAATACACTAACTTCGTACAGACTAGTTCTGCTGAACCTCTGGCTGGATTTCAACAAAACTTGGCAGGGATGATCAGTACCAAGCTTAGTTACGTATTTCATCGCCATGTTGCGGTTGAATGATATTATACATAAACTTTATGTTTAGCCAGTAGAGCGTCCATAGGCCCTCTTGGGCCTCTTGTTTATTTTATGCTTAGCGTGAAATAATGGATTTCAGCAATGATATAAAAGCGATATTTCATACGTGTGAAATATAAATTCTATTTTTTTCACTGCCGGAACTTTTTTTTCCAACATGTTCAATATCAAAAGCAATTTCCTTTTTCTTTTTTCTTTTTTGAATTGAATGTTGTTTAACGACTCATCAACACAGTATAGGTTATTTAGAGCCGCCCCAGAGAGAGGGGAAGGATACATAGGAATCCGGGAACCTGCCCTACTCTTATTGTCGAATAGATTCCTATGGTTCTTTAACATGCTCGGAGGATGGACCGACACACGGGACCGCCCGGTTTTCGTCCCCATCCGACGGACGAGGCTAAGGGAAAGTGTCTTGCCCAGGAACACACCGACGGAACTCAGTGGCACCACGGAGGATTGAAACCGGCGCCTCCGGTTACAAATCCGCTGCGCTACCGACTGCGCCACGCCAGCCCTCTTTTTCTTTTTGAAAATAACTGTTTAATATATATCATTTGACTGTAAATGGTCTAAGAAAATGAGCTATAATTTTTAAAACACTGGTCAAGTATTTCAGAATTGTTGTCATTTACAGTGAAAAATGTCAGTTGGACAATTATTTTTCAAAAACTACTTTTTTCAGAAAGTTGCTATAAAGTTATATCATTGGATTGGAAATAACTAAGTAGTTTAGAAGTTACGGGGAATTAAAAACACCAATTTTATCATTCTGAGCCAATGACGTCGTCAAAAAAATCTGCATTATACTGCAGTACACTTTGATTATAAAGCATGAAATAAAAAGAAAAATTGTTGTTTTGTCGTGAATAACACGTTACATTTTAATTCATTTTAATTCATCTCGAAGTGAGAAAACATTTACATTTTCACTCATGCTTCGCATTCGTGAAAATACAAAGTTTTCTCACTTCGATGAAATAAAATGTGTTACTCCAAAACAAGAAATATCCTCTATCTATTTGCAGGTATGCTTGAGGAGATGGAAAATGACTCTCTCCTGGCTGGGTCTGTATCCATGGCCTTGTGTTGTATCCTTTTATTGCTGTATTGGATGGTAAGATGGTGGCAGTATAGTGACACAAGTCGTGTAGTGACAGTTTAACTGCATAATAGTTTGATGGTGATAGCAATCTCGAGTGATAGTCTACAATCTTGTATTGTCGTGCCCTCAATGGTTTGTTCTCTTGTTGCTCCATCTTCTGCCAAGTCATTGAGTATCTTCTTTGTGGCTTTCTAGGCTATTGTTTTTTTGTATTTATATATACACGAGCATCTTTGTGTTTTACCTGTATTGCCTATTCATGCTGCCTTGTTGGTTAGAGAATAGTTCATGGCAGGGATTTCTTTATTTACACTGTCCTGTTTTATTGGGATGACAGTAAGGTAAATGTGAGGTTTGGTGCACCCTGGAATCAGGTTTAAACCCACCTCGGCCTTTTTTACCACTGACCGTACCAAGGGTGGTAGCCCTATTGTCAACCCTTTTTGTGTTTGTGATGTCTAATTTTGGCATTTTATTCATCTTTAAAGTTGTTCTTTGTTTCTGTGCTTGTTTGTGGTTGACTGTCGTCCTTGTCGTCCATGAATGCTACTTTTCCTGTTCGATTTTATATCCATATTTACTATCATACTACCACCATTGTGCCATCATGCTGTCAAGGTGACAAGTCCATAAAGCAATTCCCCGCGTGTTTCCCGGGCAAGAATAGGACCACTGCTTATCCTGGCAGAGGAGTAAAATCCCCCAAATTCATGTTCATTTTGTCATTTTTAGCTCTACTGGCCAAGGGCCAGCAGAGCTTATGGGATGCTGTGTTGTCCGTCGTCTGTCGTCTGTCGTCTGTCTGTCTGTCTGTCGTCCGTTAACTTTTCTTCAAACGACTTCTCAGAAACCGCTTGGCTAATTTTGACCAAACTTCACGTGGATGATCCTTAGATGAATGCTTTTTAGATTTGTTAAAATTAGATCAACGCTACATCCAAGATGGCTGCCATTACCATATATGGTCGAAACCTTAAAAATTCTTCTCCAGAACCGCTGGACAGATTTCAACAGTATTTCTTTTAAAATGATCGCCAACGCCTAGACTATCAAGTTTGTTCAAATAAAGTCCCCGGGGTCAAAAATGGCCGTGCCCCGGGGGTCCAAAATTTGTATATTGAGGTTTTGCATGTTTTTCATATAGACATGTAGGAAAAAACTTTAAAAAATCTTCTTCTCTGAAACCACAAGGCACAGAGCTCTCATGTATTACATGTAGCATCAGCTTATGGTCCTCTACTAAGTTTGTTCAAATGGTGACCCTGGGGTCAAATTTGTCCCCGCCCCGGGGGTCACAGTTTTACATAGACTTATATAGGATTTTTTTTTTAAAAATCTTCTTCTCAAACAAGAGCCAGAGGTTTGATATTTTGCATTTACTATAAGCTTATGGTCCTTTACCAAGTTTGTTCAAATGGTGACCCTCGGGTCACATTTGGCCCCGCCCCAGGGTCACATGTTTCAGATAGACATGTATAGGGAAAAACTTCTCCTCAGAAACCGCTTGGCTAATTTTGATCAAACTTCACATGGATGATCCTTAGATGAATGCTTTTTAGATTTGTTAAAATTAGGTCAGCGCTACATCCAAGATGGCTGCCATTACCATATATGGTCGAAACCTTAAAAAATCTTCTTCTCCAGAACCGCTGAACAGATTTCAACAGTGTTTCTTTTAAAATGATTGCCAATGCCTAGACTATCAAGTTTGTTCAAATAAAGTCCCTGGGGTCAAAAATGGCCGTGTCCCAGGGGTCCAAAGTTTGTATATTGAGGTTTTGCATGGTTTTCATATAGACATATATAGGAAAAAACTTTAAAAAATCTTCTTCTCTGAAACCACAAGGCACAGAGCTCTCATGTATTACATGTAGCATCAGCTTATGGTCCTTTACTAAGTTTGTTCAAATGGTGACCCTGGGGTCAAATTTGTCCCCGCCCCGGGGGTCACAGTTTTACATAGACTTATATAGGATTTTTTTTTTAAAAATCTTCTTCTCGGAAACTGCAACAGCCAGAGGTTTGATATTTTGCATTTACTATAAGCTTATGGTCCTTTACCAAGTTTGTTCAAATGGTGACCCTCAGGTCACATTTGGCCCCGCCCCAAGGGTCACATGTTTCACATAGACATGTATAGGGAAAAACTTAAAAAATCTTCTTCTCTGAAACCACAAGGCACAGAGCTCTCATGTATTACATGTAGCATCAGCTTATGGTCCTTTACTAAGTTTGTTCCAATGGTGACCCTGGGGGCATATTTGTCCCCGCCCCGGGGGTCACAGTTTTACATAGACTTATATAGGATTTTTTTTTAAAAAATCTTCTCGGAAACTGCAACAGCCAGAGGTTTGATATTTTGCATTTACTATAAGCTTATGGTCCTTTACCAAGTTTGTTCAAATGGTGACCCTCAGGTCACATTTGGCCCCGCCCCAAGGGTCACATGTTTCACATAGACATGTATAGGGAAAAACTTAAAAAATCTTCTCTGAAACTGCAAGAGCCAGAGGTTTAATATTTTGCATTTGCTATAAGCTTGTGGTCCTCTACCAAGTTTGTTCAAATGGTGACCCAGGGGTCACATTTGGCCAGACCCCGGGGGTCACAGTTTTACATGGGCTTGTATAGGGAAAAACTGAAAAAAAATCTTCTTCTCTGGAACCACATGGCACAGAGCTCTCATGTATTACATGTAGCATCAGCTTATGGTCATCTACTAAGTTTGTTCAAATGGAGACCCTGGGGTCACATCTGGCCCCGCCCCGGGGCTCACAGTTTTACATAAATGCTTGTATAGGGAAAAACTGAAAAAAATCTTCTTCTCTGCAACTGCAAGAGCCAGAGGTTTAATATTTTCCATTTGCTATAAGCTTATGGTCCTTTACCAAGTTTGTCCAAATGGTGACCTCAGGTCACATTTGACCCCGCTCCAAGGGTCACATGTTTTACAAAGACATGTATAGGAATTTTTTTTTTTATTTTTTTAATATTTTTTTATTATTTTTTTTTATTTAATTTTTTTTTTTTTTTTTTTTTTTATATAATTCTTTTTTTTTTAATTTTTTTTTTTTTTTTTTCAATTTTTTTTTTTTCTTCTATATTTTGCCTCGTTAATACGGTAGGGCTTGCATTTTTCATCTGATCTTTACCAAACTTTACTAGATTCTTTAGTTATGGCCCTTGATTTAGTTAAAAAGCTATTTTTTGAACTTTCAAAAAAACGTAAATGGCAGTCACTCACTTCATTGATGTTATAAGAGCTGTGTTAGCCAGTAGAGTGTCCACAGGCCCTCTTGGGCCTCTTGTTGTCATGTTCAACTTCATTAAAGGTCTTCAGCGAGATCCCTGTATTGTTTCAGGTGCAACTTCAGTGGTGCAGAAAACAAGGATTTTTGCTCCAGCGAAAAAAGGAGTGTTTAGATCTATAAGAGAATTTGCAGCAAGTCTGCAGGTGAGAAGGTTCTGGGCCCGTTCTGCATATTTTTATCTGGATGTAAATGGAGAGTGGGCCTGGAATGTTCATTCTTGTTGGCGCCATGTAACCTTTTTGTGTTGGTGCGTCGTAAAACCCCAGTTCAACTCAACACATGAAGCAATTTTGAGCCGTTTAATTTTTTTTACAATCCATAATTTGTTTAAAAAAGAGAAAATATTAAAAGATGTATTATCCACATCGTTCAGGAATCATACATTTGGGATTTTGAAGTTCTTTAATTTTGCAATTACTTCTTTTCCTAGAATGTATTGCTAACTCTGTAATCACTGTATTAAAGGGGTTGATGCACTATTTTCAAACAAGGTTTATTTTAAAGGGCTCTGAAAAACTGAAAGAATTATCAAAATGCCATGAAAAATAAAGGAGATATGACCTATTGAAAATTTGCAAAAAAACAAATGGAGGTGGCCATCTTGAAACGTTGACATCTTCGTGCCTTTTTACCATATATGGCATATTGACAAAATGTCTTTTAAAGCAAAGAAAATCACTGCACATACCATTTATACATTTTACATATGTATATTTATTTTTAATCAGTTTGCAGTTTCTTTGCTTTAAAATATATTTTGATAATATGCCATATATGGTAAAAAGGCGCTATGATGTCATCGTTCCAAAATGTTCTTTGCAAATTTTCAATAGGTCATATCTCTCCATGTATGTTCTTTGCAAATTTTCAATAGGTCATACCTGTATTTTTCATGGCCATTTGATAATTTTTTCAGCCTTTTTCAGAGCCCTTTTAAATAAATCTTGTTTGAAAATAGTGCATCAACCCCTTTAACCATGCATAGCTTTCAGTCCTTAACTTGTGTGCAGATATTCACAGAATGGAGAAAGAATGTCCCATTGGTGTCACATTGTCTTCAAGAATACTGGTAAGTTTCTCTGGCACTGTATTTGTGTGTCTTTATATCAAATTTGATAAGGATTGGTTACGTGGTTTAGGATCAAATTATTTGTGTGTTGATGATATGGCAATGGAACAGTGGGCTCGAGAGAGTGAGCAAGTCGGGTTTACGTTTATAATTGCTCCATCCGTTCGAGGAGGCCTTAACCATGTGGTCCCAAGTTCTCTGAACAATAACAGATGCATCATTGTTTAATGGCTCTTTTAGCATATTACTTCAGGCCCCCCGTATACTCAAAACTTTTGAGTCGAAATCTCAAGCTCAGATATAAACTTTTGAAAATCTTACTTAATGGTCATGCAATTACTTAAAGTTATTTTTGTGTTTTTTTGTTGTTGTTTTTGGCCCACCTTCTCAACCCCTTTTATCTGCTCCTTTCTTTCGCCTCCCCTCACTCCGTCTTCCGCCAGCTCTGCTGTTGTCCCTCCTACTAGATGGTGATCTGTTCTGACATACTTTCTGCTGAAGCCTCGCTGTATATTCCGTTTCTGCGACGCCTCTCGCTGTTCACCCGCAGTTCACCTGATTTTTCTCTTTTTTCCTTCGGATTGTACTGTTTCTGGGACATTGCTGATATGTCTTCTGTTATTGTCTATTGCTGTGAAACAGCCTCCCCCTAGTACTCCATGGTACTCCATTCAAGCTACTATGCCACTACTAGGCTACTGGCCACTGCATACTTTAGACGCGCCATACGAAGAACCAACGAATTTCTGTCTACAGCTTCCCTTCTTTCAGTGAACGTCGGCCTAACATTGTCACAAGACAGCAGTGAGGTACTAACTACTCATGAATCAAATTTGAGGGCGGGAAGGTGGATTTTTGCCGTATGGTAATGAATGATAAGCAATGAATAAATGAAAGATGATAATGGAGAGACCAGCATCCGGCGGGGTTTGAACCCACGACCTTCCGCTTGTGGGCCCAGTGCTCTACCACTGGGCTATAGAGGCCTCACATTACTTAAAGTTATAGCTAAAAGAAATGTTTAAGTTTTGAGCTTGAGCCTGGGAATTTGGCAGAGGAAGTTTCGAAAATACGTGGCCTGATCATTTTAATAGATGATTGATATGTAGTGTAACACTACAGCCTTGCCACTGTACTTAACCTAACAGTTACAAATGTAACACAGTTGTAATTCAAGTACACCTCTGTTACTCCCTCTTATAACTAATCATGCAATGGGAGATTCCAAGTACTGTCAGGTAGTTGTTGGTTAATCAAATGAACACCTGTTATTGTTTACCTGTTCTAAACTATGAATTCTGGGAATTAAGAGGTATTGCCATATTAGTGGAGACCATTCGCTGAAAGGTCTTGTGGGTAATTTATGCCTACAATGAGGTAATCACCATGGCGTTAACCTCTAGCTACACAGGTCGATGTCCATATGTGAGGCATGACTAACTGCCGAAAAGCAGTATAACTTCAAGTATAATACTGAGCGCACGGAGAAAGAGTAGAGAGTCTGGGGCCGGTTGTTAGAGAGTGAAGAGTCAGTCTATCTTGTAAGATGGATCCACGCAGTCTAAGACAGGGTGTGGGATAAGTTAAACTATACTATGGAAGCCAGTATAGTAGGACAATCATCGTTACATACTAATTGGAAGATTGGGACATTTGAAAGTTTCTAAATACTATTATACTTTGTGAACCTAAGACATTTAATAATAAGGACTATTTAAGTAATTAACAAATGGAAGTACTGGAAAACCACTATACAAACGGATATGCATAGATATATAACAGGATGTTCATAGCGTATTATGAATGTGTAATTATGCGGACTGTTTTATATGTACCAATAAATTATGGAAATCACAACGCGAAGTCCGGACCTTGTTATTAAATGTACCAAGCATGGCATACGACCCCGTAGTGCTACAGGCTTGATTTGGTTGCCGTGACTCAGGATCCATTTACATTGTTAGGAGCTCGAGGACTTCATGGACATTTATTGACAATTCATATTTAAGGCGGCTGTGGAAAACGGAAATCGTGAAATTTGAAAATTCGGATTTATATATCCAAGGTGAGAATAATACCAGAATTATTTTTGTAAGTACCAAATTAGCAAGAAAAATGCATAAGCTGCCTTGAGAATTTAATATCAAATATGAGAAAATGTTAATTAAATAAGAAAATAATTATTTCAAACTGAGGTCGGTTCCAAAACAATTCAATATGGATGAATAGTGTTTAGAAAACTTTATTTTAAATTGGGTATTTAAAATTCATTTCTAAAATTAAATATACAAGTGAGTATATAAACTGCATTTAAAGGAGAACTGCAGTCTTAAATTAATCTCGGTGGTTATGTTATCTTTTTGTAGATGAAAATGAAGACAATTATTATGAACAATGTTTGAACAACATAGTTTCAATGGGATTATACAAGTTTTGTATAATACATTATTAGCAATAGACATCAGATATTAGCTATACATGACTGCCATTTAACTTGATACATAAATGGTGCAATACATAATGTACTGCCAGTTAGATACTGTAGAAGGGTGTATCAAATAGGAGAACATTACAGTGGGGAAATGATGAACATATGA
Source organism: Cyrtodaria siliqua (assembly GCA_037043455.1). NCBI lineage: Eukaryota > Metazoa > Mollusca > Bivalvia > Adapedonta > Hiatellidae > Cyrtodaria > Cyrtodaria siliqua. Next base: position 15,045 of record JAWPHD010011308.1, read on the forward strand.
CTTAAAGTAACAAATCCGAACAAAAATAGTTTTCCAGAATGATAATCTTTAAAGAATAATATATTTTTCGGAAAACAAAACAACACAAAATTGGTTTGTAGATGATATGGTAATTATGCGGCATCAGTTAAGATGTAATGTCAAATTGATAAGTCAATAGGCATTGAGTATAGTGTTTTCTGGTAAAGTATGGATAAGTTTTCCTTTTACCTAAAATGGAATTATACACATGAGCAGTTGAATACTTTTGCATAAAGCTGCACATAGATATCATCTTTTCATTTTGCTGTGCAAAATTATTGGTTCCGAGTATAGCTGGCTATAAATGCAAAGTTGAGAACATTGCAGATACGATCAATTCAGTATTGTCTCGAATGCCTTTAAATGCTACACCTCAGGATGCCAAATGGTATGCATCAAATATAAATGATAACACCTATGTTGAGGAAGAAAAAACAAAAACAACATCAGCCTAAAATGATCAATTAATTGGTTTAGATATCTTTATTCTGGCAGGATTATTGATAAGCATAAGAACAGATGATTTTAATTGGGGAATATAATAGGAAGATAGGTACAGGTATAGCTGACCTGTTTGAAGGTGTTTTAACGCCTGATGGAAAAAAATATCTTCAATAGTGAGATATTAAAGGGGAACCATGCATTTGTATTAGTTGGTTGCGTTTATAATGAATTGTATTCATAAGGGTGAGAAGTATAATACATGTTATACTGTTTATTTGTACATAACGATATTATAAGTTGATGTAATTAAAGGCAGAATATGTTTTATGACTGCTGATGAGGTATCACCTTTCTTAATTCGGTATTCGCTCATGCGATATATGAGACAGTCGACGTTCAACTAAGTTTGAGAAGTCTAGATTTGACCTTAGGAGAACAAGTATTCTCCTGCATCGACGGGAAAGGAGACAAGAAGTTACAGACGTGTCGTGAAAGTTCATGAATTGAACTGTTGGCATCATAAATTGATGTTGATACGGGAAGGTTAGACCCGTAGATGGAACAATAAACTTAAACGTGTGCATAGTTGGAGTTTGTAACTATAATCAATAGATAAAATGTAGTGCGTGGACCTGTATCCAATGTATTCATGTATTTTGTTTATGAAGAATATACTGTATAATTCATCTATCGGTAATTGGACATAACATCAAGCAATACCAAGATAGGAGGGTCTAATAAACATCAGTGACTTATCTTGTATTCGGCAGCAGAAGTATATTGACCTTGCAATGGTATATAGATACGGCGTACGAAATGTTAAAGGGGAACTGCGTTTATTGGAATTATTTAGGCAGCGAACAATTTCGAAAACAAAGAGGTATTCTGAGTGACGTAAGACTCAAAAATTCTCGGATTATCATGGGATCGAGCATTGTACGTTGGATGGAGCCTAACCAGATTATCGATAACGACGAAGCGATGTGGCGCTGCAGTGAAAGATGGATTATCATTGACATTAGAGAAAAGACTCATTTATTTGTGTTAATATGTGAAAATATATAGTGACTCATTTATTGTTATATTTACTGATTTAGATGTTTTGCAGTAATGGATATATATATGAACGCTCTGCAGACAGATTATGTTTAATTGTAGTGAAAGACTCAGTTAGAAATCTTTTGATTTATCAAAATATTTCATATTAGTAGGGAAGGAATATGTAACACTACAGCCTTGCCACTGTACTTAACCTAACAGTTACAAATGTAACACAGTTGTAATTCAAGTACACCTCTGTTACTCCCTCTTATAACTAATCATGCAATGGGAGATTCCAAGTACTGTCAGGTAGTTGTTGGTTAATCAAATGAACACCTGTTATTGTTTACCTGTTCTAAACTATGAATTCTAGGAATTAAGAGGTATTGCCATATTAGTGGAGACCATTCGCTGAAAGGTCTTGTGGGTAATTTATGCATACAATGAGGTAATCACCATGGCTTTAACCTCTAGCTACACAGGTCGATGTCCATATGTGAGGCATGACTAACTGCCAAAAAGCAGTCCTGTGTGGTAGTATTATGTCTGTATTATCCTTTTTTAGAAATCAAATAAAGGACTCTGCTGATTGATTAATATAAACTGATTTTTGTGTGAAGAAAACCGCTCACATAGAGAGAGAAATCGAGGAGTGTACAGCGGTATTTGGGATCAGCCTGTTTCCATATTTTCTATTACTTTTCTACTTATTTTGCAAGCCCGGCTGAAACTCTGAAACACGTCATTTTAGCACATGTTAGATGGATTTTTATTGTGGTAGAGGCAGACCACCCTGTTTGTCCTGGGTAGAACCAGTACTGTATAATCACATAACTCCGGCTATCTGTAAGAATCGAAAAAGTTCTCACTTGTATAATACTGAGCGAAGGAGAGAGAGTAGAGAGTCTGGGGCCGGTTGTTAGGGAGTGAAGAGTCAGTCTATCTTGTAAGATGGATCCACGCAGTCTAAGACAGGGTGTGGGATAAGTTAAACTATACTATGGAAGCCAGTATAGTAGGACAATCATCGTTGCATACTAATTGGAAGATTGGGACATTTGAAAGTTTCTAAATACTATTATACTTTGTGAACCTAAGACATTTAATAATAAGGACTATTTAAGTAATTAACAAATGGAAGTACTGGAAAACCACTATACAAACGGATATGCATAGATATATAACAGGATGTTCATAGCGTATTATGAATGTGTAATTATGCGGACTGTTTTATATGTACCAATAAATTATGGAAATCACAACGCGAAGTCCGGACCTTGTTATTAAATGTACCAAGCATGGCATACGACCCCGTAGTGCTACAGTAGGAATCCAGGAACCGTGACCTCTTACCATCCAGTAGATGCCGATGGTTCTTTAATAACAGGCTCAGTGGATAGTCTCAGATTCACAGGACCACCTGGTTTGAGTCCACATTTGACAGATAAAGCTAAGGGGAGGTGATTGCCTTAGGACACACCACTGATGAGATTCAGTACCATGATCTCCTTATTTAGAGTCGCCATGCTCTCCACTGGGCACCGTTTATCCATACATCTGTATATCCATAAATATCAGGGCCTTTTTTCAGAAATTGGAAAAGGGGCCCTAGCCTTTTTTTGTGGGGAAAATAGTCGCAATAAATTGTTAGTAAAAAGGTTATATCTGCCTTTCTTATGTATACATTTACTTCTCACAAGCATTTAAAGAAGAAAAATAACAGTAGAGGGAAACAGTAAATTTTATTCATTTTAATTTATGATTTAACTTTTTAAATTTTAACTTTTTTTTTATGTTGGTTTCAGTTTCACTATCTGGTGTTGCATTATTTGTCTTCTTAAAGTAATTTGTTATCATTTTGCTGGTTGTAGAATCTTTTTCTTTTCAGTGCGAAACTATAAACAATCTGTTTTTGATAACATACATTTGAAAGTTGATCACGATTGTCGTAAAGTTGTAAAATCGTGCATTCCCAACATCTCAAACACCACGAGGAATAATGATCCCGAAGAATGACTACCTACGACTATCGCATGAACTCCAGCGATGCTTAGTCTTGATCGTCTTCGACGCTTAATTGTTAATACAAATCAGAAACGTTTCCAGAATCTCGACAAATGTCAAACTTTGTTTAGGAGAACTATTCTAGACGTTTGTCTTGAAAACAAGCAAGCGTCACAGATGATCTAGACCACAGCGATGCTACAATGAAAACCGAGACGATTCATACAATTTTGTTTCATTGTTTAGATCCCTCTGTTATTTCAAATGTAAACCCCTCATTGTAATAGAAAACTTCGACCAAAAATAGAACTCTATGCAGTTATAAATAAATGATTTACGACAAACAACATTTTGAATGGGGAATTATTCTGAAAGAGAGGAATTTTTATGGTTATTTTGGGGGGAAAATGATGCTTTTTGCTTGCGGAAGACGCCATATATCGGCGTCAACAAAGAAGGGTAAATAGGACCTGTATATACCTCTGTCCAACAATCAATTAATCCATCTCACTATCCCTCTGTCGATCCATTAACCATACATATAACCACCCATCCTTCTGTTCGTCTGTCTGTCTCTTCTTTTCTCTATTCATCTATAAACCACTATGCGTGTTCATCTATAGATTTGTCAGTCTTTCTATTCATCCATCTGTCAGTTGTTATTCATCCATCTGTCAGTTGTTATTCATCCATCTGTCAGTTGTTATTCATCCATCTGTCAGTTGTTATTCATCCATCTGTCAGTTGTTATTCATCCATCTGTCAGTTGTTATTCATCCATCTGTCAGTTGTTATTCATCCACCTGTCAGTTGTTATTCATCCATCTGTCAGTTGTTATTCATCCATCTGTCAGTTGTTATTCATCCATCTGTCAGTTGTTATTCATCCACCTGTCAGTTGTTATTCATCCATCTGTCAGTTGTTATTCATCCATCTGTCAGTTGTTATTCATCCATCTGTCAGTTGTTATTCATCCATCTGTCAGTTGTTATTCATCCATCTGTCAGTTGTTATTCATCCATCTGTCAGTTGTTATTCATCCATCTGTCAGTTGTTATTCATCCATCTGTCAGTTGTTATTCATCCATCTGTCAGTTGTTATTCATCCATCTGTCAGTTGTTATTCATCCATCTGTCAGTTGTTATTCATCCATCTGTCAGTTGTTATTCATCCATCTGTCAGTTGTTATTCATCCATCTGTCAGTTGTTATTCATCCATCTGTCAGTTGTTATTCATCCATCTGTCAGTTGTTATTCATCCATCTGTCAGTTGTTATTCATCCATCTGTCAGTTGTTATTCATCCATCTGTCAGTTGTTATTCATCCATCTGTCAGTTGTTATTCATCCATCTGTCAATCCATCTGTCAGTTGTTATTCATCCATCTGTCAGTTGTATTACAATATGCTTGTCTATTAAAGGTAATCAAGGGATCAGAAGATAACCCAGCCCAGTATATGAACTTCATGAATACAGTCTTCACCGCACAAAAACAGGTACATGTTAAACTTGTTTTTCTGAGACAGCAGGGCTTTCTTTTGGCCGTTTTTATAGCCGTTATTCGGTCATATTCCCAATGGCAAAACATATATTTTTTTCCCAATTTTGAGGAAAAAATTCCCAATTTAAAAAAAAAAAATAAAAAAAAAAATAATAATAATAATTTAAGTGTGCCAATCCAATGATTGGGGTTCAAAAGCTTAAATAAATGCTTCTGTTTATCTTGGTGTACAAAAACAGTATTAAAAGATATAATTATGAAAGGAATGCTTTACTTTATATTTTTCCGAATTTTATTAAAAATCGCGCTAAAATTCCCACTTTTATGAAAAATCGCGCTAAAATTCCCAATTCCAGGGGTACGGGTCATGTTCCCAAAATTATGAAAAAAAGCCTTGGACAGTATTTTAGTATATCTGATATAAGGCCTACTAAAAAATACTTTTGTTTCAAGTAGGAAGAGTTTTTTGATTTTGCAAGATATTTTTTTTATATAGGGTGTATAAAAAGAAGATCCTGATTTTTACAGTGCTTGCTAGCTTTTGTCATTAAAAAACTTAAGGGTAGGGGCTAAACTTTAGGGTTGGTAGGGTTAGTAGAAATACAGGTATTTATTTCTTTGGCCTAATGACATGAATGAGGAGTGAAACCAAAACTTCTATAATATAGAAATAATTTTGTCCATAATGTCGCATCTTGTCCCGCCACGTAACACATTGTGTGACGTCACATAACGCAATACATTTTTGTGTAGCCCGCATAGCATGGCAGACACAAAGGGATCACTTTGTTCGCCGTCCATCGTCGTCCTTCACACTTTAACCTGCAACCTAACGTTTGCCATAACTTGAAAAGTATTTGACTTATGTTCAGGAAACTTCACACATATCTTCATCTTACCTCATGGAATGTCATTACACATGTCCAATAACTTTGACTTTTATTTCTGCAGAGTTATGCCTCTTTTCATAAAACTTCAACCTGCAAATTAACCAAGCTCATAACTGGCCATAAGTTGAAATGTATTTGACTGATGTTCATGAAAATTCACAAATGTCTTCATGTTACCCCAGTGATCGTTGCACATATCCATGACAGTTATTCCCCTTTTCATAAAACTTTTAACTTGCAACCTAACATGTCTCATAACATGACCAAATATTGACCTACACGTATGGTCATGAAACTGTAAGTTATGCCTTTTTGTCTCGCCCACGATATTGGGTAGCGAGACATAGCAGTCACTTTTCAGGCAGCGGCGGCCACAGTTTAAATCAACTATAGTCTCAACAAACGCTGCTTGAATTTTTCTGATACTTTGTCACATGCTTTATTGGGTCATCACCTAATCCAAAATTACCAAGGTCAAGGTCATATTTCGTGTTATTTTCCCCAAAACTTAGCCTTGCTTAGGTAACAACCTTGGTTAGGTATGAGATTGCATCATTTTCTTTGTTTGATACTTGGTCATATGTATTGTTGGCATTGCAATTGGTGGACATCACTGAACGACAAAAATTACAAGGTCAAATTTTGCTTATTTTCCAGAAACTTAACCTTGGTAAGGTAACTTAACCTCGATTTACTTTATGTGATTGCCTCACTTTATGTCTTTGATACTTGGTCATGTATTGTTGGCATTGGTGGACATGGCTGATCGAGAAAAAATACCAAGGTCAACGTCATATTTTGCGTTATTTTCCCCAAACTTAACCTTGGTTAGGTAACTTAACCTCAGTTAACTTTTTGTGATTGCCTCACTTTATGCAACAGATAAGCTTTTTGTTCAATTGGGTATTTACCCATCGGTATTTATTTTATTGGGTATTTCTTGATTTCAGTGGGGTAAAATAAAACAATAAACGTTTGCAACATTGTTTTGGGGTGGCATTCCACTAATATTGTATACACAAAATCTAATAAAATCAACTTCGTTTTATCATGCCCCGTGTGGTTCCGGGGGCCTTGTTTGGTTACGGGACAAAGAATAGGGCCACTGCAGATCCCATTGGAGGGGAAGGTAGAGAGGTAGAATCCCCCCAATTTCATGTTCATTTCATCATTAAAGGTCTTCATCATGACCCCTGCATTGTTTCAGGTGCCATCTCGCTCATATCACTAGAGCAGTGGCAGAAAAACTATAACTTGGCTCCAGCTTAAATGGAGTGTCTACAATAGAATTTTCAGCAACTCTGCAGTTCAGGGTGAGAAGGTTCTAGGCCCATTTTCCATATTTTATCTCGATGTACATGGAGGATGAGCCTGGCATGTTCATTCCTGTTAGGCGCCATATAATCTTTCATGTGTTGGTGCGCCTTAAAACTCCAATTCAATTCAATTTATCATTTGACAACCTCGATTAATTTATTTGTACCAATTCTTTTTTATTATAATTGAATATTTTGGCATTTTTAATTAGGTATTTAAGCAAATACCCTGCTTATCTGTAGTTCTGCTTTATGTCTTTGATACTTGTTCATATGTATTGTTGGCAATCGCTGAACGACAAAAAATACCAAGGTCAAGGTCATGTTTTGCGTTATTTACCCTAAACATCAGTTTGGTTAGGTAAGTTAACCTCAGTTAACTTTTTCTGATAACTGTAATTTCTTTGTTTGATACTTGGTCATATGTATTGCTGGCATTGGTGAACATCACTGAACGACAAAAATTACCAAGGTCAAGGTCATATTTTGCATTATTTTCCCCGAACTTAGCCTGGGTTAGGTAACTTAACCTCAGTTAACTTTATATGATTGTCTCACTTTATGTCTTTGAAACTTGGTCATATGTATGGTTGGCATTGGCGGACATTGCCGGGTGACAAAATATACCACGGTCAAGGTCATATTTTGCGTTATTTTCCCCAAACTTAACCCGAGTTAATAGGGAACTTAACCATGGTTAGGTAACTTAACCTCAGTTAAATTTATGTGATTGCCTCACTTTATGTCTTTGATACTTGGTCATATGTATTGTTGGCATTGGTGGACATCGCAGATCGACAAAAAATACCAAGATCTCGGTAATTTTTTGCGTTATTTTCCTAAAACTACACCCTCAGTAACTTAACTTCTTATAATTACCTTGCTTTTTATTTGTTTGATACTTGGTCATTTGAAGTGTTGTCTTTGGTGGAAACCATTTAAGCACAAATTTAATAAAATATTTCATATGCCGTTTACCGAGGTTGGCGAGACACCCTTAGACTTAGGTCTTATTTCATAAAACGTTTACAATTTAAAAAAAAAAATCTGCTCCATAATTCATGAAAGTTTGCACCCCTGTCTTCAAACTTGTTTGTTAGATTGTCCTTGCTGAAATAAGCACATGGCAGGCGACACAAGTGTTCCGTCCGTGGAACACCCTTCTAGTCACTACTTGCTCATACAGTTTCCAATGGAAAATCTAAATCACACATTGTTGACTGCCTAATTTATAACAGAATTATGGCCCTTTGTTTGAATTTTCCACTGTACTATTGCATAAGGCCTAAAAAAAAAATATGTGTGTTTCCGGTTTCCCGACCGACCCAACTTTATCACCGCCGACCCTAAATATTTTTAGCAAAAGAAAACAAGAAAAAAAGAAAGAACAAAATATTTTTTATTTTTATTTTTTATTCAAATGATAATTTTATTAGCCAGAGTTGTTAAGCACCTAATCTGGATTGCAAAGGTTATCAAAAAGTTGCCTTAGTACAAAAATGGCATAAAATATGCGAACAATATATATAAAAAAAAACACTTTTTCCTACCTACCTACCCTAACTTTTTGACAGGGTGAAACCAGAAACACACATATTTTTTTTTAGGCCTAATGTTGGAACCGGGACGAAAAGTCTATCATTCCTACACAAGACATTCCAAGAGTATTTAGCTGCAATGTTTATTTCAATGAGTGATGATCCAACTGGTCAACTGATTCTCATCGGCTATATCAAAAAGGTGGGGGTATTTATCACCTTCAGTGGTAGTAGTTGTAGTTTTTGTTTGTTTTGAATGTGTGTTTTTGGTTTACTGTGTTCTGTGAATGCTGCATTTCCAGTTCATCTTACTTTTGTTGTATTTCAGAATGTGATCATTGATGCGTGTGTACTGGATAACGACTCTGGTTTGTTACAACAGGTACTGTATATTACATAGCTATTGTGCTTATAAAATAGTGACACATTATTTATTATACCCTGCAGTTTGTAGCTACCTACCTGTATGCAAAGTACACATTGAGTGCAAAATGAAAAAGTCCAAAAATGCAATAAAACCAGTGGGGAGAGGGTATAAGGGAACGTGTTTTCAGTTTTCATGAAAATTCGAAAAATTCAGACTAAATCATCAAAATCAAAAATATTTCAAATGGTAGAAAATGCTCCGAAAATGGACCACCTAGTCTTTGTGAATAAAACTTATACAAATAAAAACAATTCCAAGTGGGGCTTGCCACGACCCCTTTAGCATAATGTGTCTGTTGTGTACACTTCACAAACTTTCTAGCTACACCCCTGATATGCAAATGAAATTATTGTCAGTTTATCACACCTGTTCCCAAAGCGTAACTCAAAAAACCCATCTCATCTTGAACTGGCTTCACATATCAAGCTAGTGGGCAAGTAATAACATTAAATATACAGTGATAATGCCAGCAGCGGCACAGTTCAGGGTTTACTCTATTTGCTGAGTTATATTTCCATAATAGATGACGCGGAAAGTCCATTGTTGTCTTGCCGATTTCTGCAACTTGATAGTCAGGCGTTTGTTTCTATAAATACTTGTTTAAGGAAATGCTAGCGCTTACTCAAGGTTCCTGTGGAAGGAATGAGTCGAGAGGGGGGGTGGGGGGTGGGGTGGGAGTGAGGGGGCACCACATTTAAATCTTTGTCTTCTTGAAGTTGACCTCACAACGTATGAAGTTGTGAAGAGATGAAGTCAGGAAATTAGAAGTTGTGAAGTGAGAAGTCATAATACTGTCATGAATTGACATAGAGTAGGATAATAATATACGATATTTTAGCATAATGAAATTAAAATTAATACAGAAAAGATACATGTATAATACGGTTATGGCAGGGAACATATGATTTCAGGAAGAAAAAAATCTGTTTAAGGAAAAAACAAAACAAAGAAAAAACTCGAATGTTAAAAGTCTCGAAGTTAGAAGTAAGCATTTAAAAAATCTATGAAAGTGCCTTTTGTTGCATAGTCTTTTAGCTCTACTGATCAGAGATCAGCAGAGCTTATGCCGTGGTGCGGCGTCCGTCGTCCGTCTGTCTGTCCGTCCGTTTACTTTTTTTTTGTAGCGACTACTCCTCTGAAACTACCAGGGGTGTGATTCTTCCTCGGAATCGCTGATTTCCGCGGTTCCGATGGTCCGAGGGGTCACTTTTCCAATTCGTCCAGATCCGAGGAGTTTTTTTTCAGGGGGGGTGAGGGCCGTATTTTTGGCCGAAAAAATCCGACTTTTACACGTTTGCCCCGTAATATCCTGTAAAATCCGAGATCCCGAGATCTACACGTTTTGGTCTTTGTTGTTTATCTGGTCCAATCAAAGCGCCTCTTGTAATGTGAAGCTGAGATAAAAAAAACAAAAGAAAAAAATGTCCGCTGTGAATTTGTTTGTTTTGTTTTGAGAGATGGTTACGCGGAAAACATGGCCAAAATCTTGAAAAGATCGGCGGACACACGAGAGATCAAAAAAATAGATAGTGATTGTAAAAATAAGTTTAAGTGGGAGTGGTTAGAAATCGTAAATAATGACGTACCGTTGAGTGTAAGCTTTCGGAAAGTGGACATTTCCGGGAAAGTTAAGTGTATCCAATAGTAAAACTTACCCTTTTCTTGTTTTAAAATGTCACACCAAACAACCCATAAGCATATCAGAAATGGACTTAAAATGATTTAAAACAGCTAAAATCCAGGAGCTTTAGTTGATCCTAGCAAAAATTCATGTAGATGTGAAATCCAAGATGGCCACCAAATCTAAAAATAGGTTTTTAAAAAACAAGTTTGTAGCGACTACTTCTTGAAAACTCTAAGGGATATTGCTATGGGACTTTTTCTAAAATGATCAGCATGACATGATGTTGGTCCTTGTCGAAAATCGTTTTGATTCGACGTTAAACATGGCTGCCAGCGGCCATCTTTGTTTACATAGAGTTATATAATGAAAACTTGTAGTGACTACTCCTCTGAAACTACTTGACGGATTTTCATGAAACTCCACAGGAATGTTGCTCTTGATGTCTAATTAATCCTAGCAAAATTTCAGGTCGGCCGGAAATTCAAGATGGCCGCCACGGCTAAAAATAGATTTTTAAAAAATAAGTTTGTAGCGACTACTTCTTGAAAACTATAAGAGATATTGATATGGGACTTTTTCTAAAATGATCAGCATGACATGATGTTGGTCCTTGTCGAAAATCGTTTTGATTCGACGTTAAACATGGCTGCCAGCGGCCATCTTTGTTTACATAGAGTTATATAATGAAAACTTGTAGCGACTACTCCTCTGAAACTACTTGACGGATTTTCATGAAACTTCACAGGAATGTTGCTCTTGATGTCTTATTGATCCTAGCAAAATTTCAGGTTGGCCGGAAATTCAAGATGGCCGCCACAGCTAAAAATAGATTTTTAAAAAATAAGTTTGTAACGACTACTTCTTGAAAACTATAAGAGATATTGATATGGGACTTTTTCTAAAATTATCAGCATGACATGATGGTTATCCGAGTCGAACATTATTTTGATTCGACGTTAAACATGGCTGCCAGTGGCCATCTTTGTTTACATAGAGTTATATAATGATAACTTGTAGCGACTACTCCTCTGAAAATACTTGACGGATTTTCATGAAACTTCACACGAATGTTGCTCTTGATGTCTAATTGATCCTTGCAAAATTTCAGGTCGGCCGGAAATTCTAGATGGCCGCCATGGCTAAAAATAGATTTTCAAAATACAAGTTTGTAGCGACTACTTCTTGAAAACTATAAGTGATATTGATATGGGACTTTTTCTAAAATGATCAGCATGACATGATGGTTATTCAAGTCGAACATTATTTTGATTCGACGTTAAACATGGCTGCCAGTGGCCATGTATGTTTACATAAGAGTTATATAATGAAAACTTGTAGCGACTACTCCTCTGAAACTACTTGACGGATTTTCATGAAACTTTACACAAATGTTGCTCTTGATGTCTAATTGATCCTAGCAAATCTTCAGGTCGGCCGGAAATTCTAGATGGCCGCCATGGCTAAAAATAGATTTTCAAAATACAAGTTTGTAGCGACTACTTCTTGAAAACTATAAGTGATATTGATATGGGACTTTTTCTAAAATGATCAGCATGACATGATGGTTATTCAAGTCGAACATTATTTTGATTCGACGTTAAACATGGCTGCCAGTGGCCATGTATGTTTACATAAGAGTTATATAATGATAACTTGTAGCGACTACTCCTCTGAAACTACTTGACGGATTTTCATGAAACTTCACACGAATGTTGCTCTTGATGTCTAATTGATCTTAGCAAAATTTCAGGTCGGCCGGAAATTCAAGATGGCCGCCATGGCTAAAAATAGATTTTTAAAAAATAAGTTTGTAGCGACTACTTCTTGAAAACTATTAAGAGATATTGATATGGGACTTTTTCTAAAATGATCAGCATGACATGATGGTTATCCGAGTCGAACATTATTTTGATTCAATGTTAAACATGGCTGTCAGTGGCCATCTTTGTTTACATAGAGTTATATAATGAAAACTTGTAGCGACTACTCCTCTGAAACTACTTGACGGATTTTCATGAAACTTCACAGGAATGTTGCTCTTGATGTCTAATTGATCCTAGCAAAATTTCAGGTCGGCCGGAAATTCAAGATGGCCACCACGGCTAAAAATAGATTTTCAAAAAACCAGTTTGTAGCGACTACTTCCTGAAATCAAAATCAATCAGTAGAGCTTCAAGGTCATTGACCTCTTGTTATGTTTTATATCCTCATGTATGTTACTTGTGGTGAAATAAAATACTCAAAATTATCTAATAATCCATAGTGGTAGAAACTTATTTTATCGGATCGGATCATTTCTCGTGTTTCTTGAAAACCATTGAAGGTTTCGTCAAGAAAATTTCTACACTAGTCATCTTGTGATGGCTTTGCTATATAGAGCATACTTTGTGTCAGTATTGTTTGTGTTTCAGTGTCTAATTATTATTCCCCTGCTTTCACAAAGTGAAGTGGGGGCTATATAGGAATCACGATGTCCGTAACGTCCCGTCGCGTCCCGTCACCTATCACATTTTTGTTACTTGCATTCCTCTAACAGTTTTAAATGGCTTGTTCCCAAACTTCATATACTTTTAACAACTGATGACCTTATGTCCCTCTATTTCACTCATTGTTGATTCCGTAATCTATTAAAAAAAAATTATGGCCTTTTGTTAGATAAAAAAGGGGTGGTATTCATCTTCAGTGATAGTTCTAGTTTGTTTCTGGAGCACCATTATGTGGTCCGAGTATTAACTTTCATACCCCATCCAACCCCTTCTTCAAGAAGCAAAAACAGGGTTGGCTGGGGTATGAAATAAAACCTTAATTTCAGCTTAAAAGGTTTGCATATTGTAAAATTAAAGCATGTAATAGGTAATTTAAAAAAGGTTATCAGATTTTTTCAGTACAGAAAAATGTTTTTAAACGTGTTTTATTGTCGAAGTATCCGTTATAAAATCCTGCTTATATAAGCTTTCCCATCGCCTTATGGAATTAAGGGACCACGTAATGCAACTCAAAAACTGTTGAAATATGGTTTATTAAACTTGGTAAATTTAATACACAAACATACCGGTAGTGGTTTATTAGAACTCACAAAATATGTCTTTAATAACAATATATATAGATCCGAATTATAGAACACACTAAGTAAATAATCAATAATGAACATGTCTTTAACATTTTAGTTGAAGTAGTAAATATCAATAAATATTATGAACATTTTACACAATTGACATGCATGTAAGGATAGATGATAGATGTTTTATATATTAAGTGGAGTCTTGTTTCGTATTACATCAATAAAAATATATTTCTTGAAGAGTTTTTTCCCTTTAATTTTAAGTCTACTTGGTTTGAACAAAGTTGGTATGAACAAAGTTGGTATACATGAACAAAGTTGGTATAGACAGAGAAGTTGGTATGAACAAAGTTGGTATGAATGGAGAAGTTGGTATGAACAAAGAATTTGCTACGAACAAAGTTGGTATACATGAACAAAGTTGGTATGAACAGAGAAGTGGTATGAATGAAGTTGATATGAACAAAGTTGGAATGAACAGAGAAGTTGGTATGAACAAAGTTGGTATGAACATAGTTGGAATGAACAAAGTTGGTATGAACAAAGTTGGAATGAACAAAGTTGGTATGAACATTGAACAAAGTTGGTATGAACAAAGTTTGAATGAACAATATTGGTATGAACAAAGTTGGTATGAACAAAGTTGGAATGAACAAAGTTGGTATGAACATAGTTGGAATGAACAAAGTTGGTATGAACAAAGTTGGAATATGAACATAGTTGGAAGGAATGAACAAAGTTGGAATGAACAAAGTTGGTATGAACAAAGTTGGAATGAACATAGTTGGAATGAACAAAGTTGGTATGAACATAGTTGGAATGAACAAAGTTGGTATGAACAAAGTTGGAATGAACAAAGTTGGAATGAACAAAGTTGGAATATGAACATAGTTGGAAGGAATGAACAAAGTTGGAATGAACAAAGTTTGGAATGAACAAAGTTGGAATGAACAAAGTTGGTATGAACAACATTGGTATGAACATAGTTGGTATGCACAAAGTTGGTATGAACATAGTTGGAATGAACAAAGTTGGTATGAACATTGAACAAAGTTGGTATGAACAAAGTTGGAATGAACAAAGTTGGTATGAACATAGTTGGAATGAACAAAGTTGGAATGAACAAAGTTGGAATGAACAAAGTTGGTATGAACAAAGATGGAATGAACAAAGTTGGAATGAACACAGTTGGAATGAACAAAGTTGGTATGAACAAAGTTGGTATGAACAAAGTTGGAATGAACAAAGTTGGTATGAACAAAGTTGGTATGAACATAGTTGGTATGAACAAAGTTGGTATGAACATAGTTGGAATGAACAAAGTTGGTATGAACATTGAACAAAGTTGGTATGAACAAAGTTGGAATGAACATAGTTGGAATGAACAAAGTTGGTATGAACATAGTTGGTATGAACAAAGTTGGAATGAACAAAGTTGGTATAAACACAGTTGGAATGAACAAAGTTGGAATGAACAAAGTTGGAATGAACAAAGTTGGTATGAACATAGTTGGAATGAACAAAGTTGGTATGAACAAAGTTGGTATGAAAACAGGTGGATTGAACAAAGTTGGAATGAACAAAGTTGGTATGAACAAAGTTGGTATGAACAAAGTTGGAATGAACAAAGTTGGTATGAACAAAGTTGGTATGAACATAGTTGGAATGAACAAAGTTGGTATGAACAAAGTTGGTATGAACATAGTTGGAATGAACAAAGTTGGTATGAACATTGAACAAAGTTGGTATGAACAAAGTTGGAATGAACATAGTTGGAATGAACAAAGTTGGTATGAACATAGTTGGTATGAACAAAGTTGGAATGAACAAAGTTGGTATGAACACAGTTGGAATGAACAAAGTTGGAATGAACAAAGTTGGAATGAACAAAGTTGGTATGAACATAGTTGGAATGAACAAAGTTGGTATGAACAAAGTTGGTATGAAAACAGGTGGATTGAACAAAGTTGGAATGAACAAAGTTGGTATGAACAAAGTTGGTATGAACAAAGTTGGTATGAACAAAGTTGGAATGAACAAAGTTGGTATGAACAAAGTTGGTATGAACATAGTTGGTATGAACAAAGTTGGTATGAACATAGTTGGAATGAACAAAGTTGGTATGAACATTGAACAAAGTTGGTATGAACATTGAACAAAGTTGGTATGAACAAAGTTGGAATGAACATAGTTGGTATGAAAAAGTTGGTATGAACAAAGTTGGAATGAACAAAGTTGGTATGAACAAAGTTGGTATGAACATAGTTGGTATGAACAAAGTTGGTATGAACAAAGTTGGAATGAACAAAGTTGGTATGAACATAGTTGGAATGAACAAAGTTGGTATGAACATTGAACAAAGTTGGTATGAACAAAGTTGGAATGAACACAGTTGGAATGAACAAAGTTGGTATGAACATAGTTGGAATGAACAAAGTTGGTATGAACATTGAACAAAGTTGGTATGAACATTGAACAAAGTTGGTATGAACAAAGTTGGAATGAACATAGTTGGAATGAACATAGTTGGAATGAACAAAGTTGGTATGAACAAAGTTGGTATGAACACAGTTGGAATGAACAAAGTTGGAATGAACAAAGTTGGAATGAACAAAGTTGGTATGAACATAGTTGGTATGAACAAAGTTGGTATGAACACAGTTGGAATGAACAAAGTTGGAATGAACAAAGTTGGAATGAACAAAGTTGGTATGAACAAAGTTGGTATGAACACAGTTGGAATGAACAAAGTTGGAATGAACATAGTTGGAATGAACAAAGTTGGTATGAACATAGTTGGTATGAACATTGAACAAAGTTGGTATGAACAAAGTTGGTATGAACAAAGTTGGAATGAACAAAGTTGGTATGAACATTGAACAAAGTTGGTATGAACAAAGTTGGTATGAACAAAGTTGGTATGAACAAAGTTGGAATGAACAATGTTGGTATGAACATAGTTGGTATGAACAAAGTTGGAATGAACAAAATTGGTATGAACAAAGTTGGTATGAACAAATTTGTTATGAACAAAGTTGGTATGAACAAAGTTGGAATGGACAAAGTTGGTATGAACATTGAACAAAGTTGGTATGAACAAAGTTGGAATGAACAAAGTTGGTATGAACAAAGTTGGAATGAACAAAGTTGGTATGAACAAAGTTGGTATGAACAGAGTTGATATGAACAAAGTTGGTATAAGCACAGCTGTAATATACTGAAAGGAAAAAGAAACGCTGGGTGCGTATTTCCGCTATATATTGTATGTTTAATATGCTACTGCTAATCGAATGGTACAGGGCGACATTAGGCCTGTCCTTTTAGAAAGAAGGTTTAAACAGCACTGAACACACCAATGATTACCCCTTTAAAGTTTCATTATCGTCAGAATGCGCATTTGGCTCAAGCAGGTGAGCAAACTTAGGCTTTAAATCTTGCAATCACTTAACATTAAATACAGTACTGAACTGGCTCAATTTTTCAAAGAGGAACTTCAGCATTTATGAATTTCTTATTACAACGTGTACTGTGATTAAAACGTCTACAACATCACAGTTGTGTCCTTTCTCTAACTAACTGCACTTTTTTTTTTTTTACAAAACATCTTGGGATTTCCTTGGAATTATATATGGAATTAAGTGTGCAGTATATGCAATATATAGCAACTATACGCACCCTGCGTTTCTTTTTCCTTTCAGTATAGATACACAGGGTATTAAACTCATGTAGTGATATTTAAATAATAAAAAAAAATCTTACAGTTAATAAAAGCATATAAGTAACACCAGATTTACCGAAGCATTGTGGTTTAGTGGTTATAGCATCTGCCTTGCATTCGGGAGGTCGTGTGTTCGAGTCCCCTGACCGCGTCATACCAAAGACTTTAAAAATGGAGTAGTCACTTGTAACCCTTGCCTGACGAGCAAATAATGGGTAGTGCTACGACTGATTGACCAGTGTCATAATAATGTGACTGGGTGGGTGTGGGTATCATGTCTACTACGGCGTGGTATTCCAGTGTGGCAGCACTATAAAGAAACCATTGAGTTCGCTGCTTCAGGTAGACATATCATCACATCACACAACAACACACAGATAAAAGTCCAGACATTGTGCCTATAATTGTCGGGTAGGACGCCTGTCGTAGGTGGAGGGACTATAATCCTTAGAAATACACACACACCAGATTTAGTTCAATATGCTGTAATTAACCTTGTTAGCACTTTAGCTTCTTCGTCTTTCATGCGATCTTTACCAAACTTGGCCAGATTGTTATATCATTGGGATCTCGGACAGGTTCGAAGATCAGCTAGTTTTAGTTTCGGTTAGATTTAGTTAAATATTTTACTTTGTTTAGCACTGTAGATTTTTCATTTTTGTTGACGTTGAGTCATGACGTAAATAAAGTGATGAAGACATTGACGTCATTTCCCGAGAACGTTCAACGAAGCAAAATATTTCTATTAAAATTATACACAGATTTAAAATGCAATAAATAGATTATTGAAATGCTGTGTTCAGTTACAAGAAAATTCTTCATTCACTCAATGGAAAGTGTGTTTTGTTTTTCACTCGCTCGCAACCCCTCGTTCATGAAATGAGCTGCGTGCCTACCATCTCATGAGGTATTTGCCTATATTGAAATCCAGTAGTTAAATAATCTCGATGTATTGTGACCATCTTAGAATCTTATAGTTGTGCAAGTTTTATATTGGTGTGGTAGAATTAATAAAACAATGAAATAATAATGCAATTCATAGATCAACGTTGTACCTGACCATGCCATTTGACCAATTAAAATCCTATCCGGTATTTACAACTGCAGATAAAAACATATGTTATCCCACAGAAAAAACAAATATACAGTAGAACACATAGTCATGTTTGTGGCCAAATTGATCTTGGAAAATGGTGGGCGGAGTTTATGGATCTTTAGGGATCTATAATTGTATTGGGTCCATTGCTTAAGAGTTGTAAAGTTTTATATTGGTTATGGTAGAAATTGTATTGGGTCCTTCTCATTGTCTCAAAATATTTGGTTTTGATATAAATATAAAGAGTTCCTGTTTAATATTGAATTTATTAAACAAGTTGGATAAAATTATATGATGCGCGGCTGTGCCAAGCGTCATATCAGTTTTATTTAAATAGGCATGAATGTGAGATTCTATTTATGACGGAACTCCAAAATGCCATATAACTTACATTTATTAAAATAGCTGCTTTTATCACATAACATGGCTTCTGGGAGTGTAATAAAGCCATGACTTCTTTACCGCAATACACTAGTGTATTACAAAAGCAAATGAGGACCGAATAACCGTGTTTATGTACAGTAGAACATTTAGTCCCAATTGTTTGCATGATATAACATACCATACATTCAGACACCTTAAATATTTATCATTACATGAAATCTTACTTTATAAAATGCATGTTAGAAACTTTAAATTTGGTTTAAGTTGTCGCATTATTTGTAGTAGCTGTCGTCATGCAAACAACAGAGCCTCGTATCCTGTCATTTTATCCAACTTGTTTATTAAAATCAATAATACACAGTCACTCATGTAAGATCCTCTCTATATATATATCTATATCATTGTCGTATGATGTCGTATGTTGCTTCGGTCAACTCTCTACCACACCAAGCATTCAGAACTGCCGCGTTGATTTTCATAATCAGGTATTCTTAACAGTTATGGAAATTGAAGAGGCAATTATGATTACACACTGAGCTAAATTCAGTTTAATATTAAAAAGTCAATATAAGATCTGGATTATAGAAAAAACATTAATATTCTTATAATTAATGAGCCAACATGCAGTTTACTGTCTGCATCACTGTTAATATATTCACACTGGAACGATTATGTAATGGCTGAACCTATTTCATCTTTCTTGTATACAGTATCTGTATACCCTTGTATAAACACTCCCTTCAATACCCACACCCCCACCCCCACCCCCATGGAACGATTATGTAATGGCTGAACCTATTTCATCTTTCTTGTATACAGTATATGTATACCCTTGTATAAACACTCCCTTCAATAACCCCACCCCACCACCCCTTTCACCACCCCACCCCCTTTTTTTTATGAGGCCATACATTTTTTAAGAGAAAATTTAGAAATATATCTCCCTCCAAGAATCTTTTTTTCATGACCTTCCGCCTTTTGTAAAATGCAACGCCACCCCATGGACATTAAAATGGGGGTATACACTATTTACTGTAGATGAAACACTTGTATATGGTTACAGTGCTTACTGAAAGGTGAGCTACCAATATACAGCTTACAGTCCTTAGTATCACTATAACATATTGACTGTGGGAAATACACGCCATCTTCCTTACGCAGTATGAACTGTATTTTGGTAAGGTCAGCCGTAACTTGGTGAACGTTGTTGAACACCTGACCACACACATAAACCGTCCCATCTGGGGCCACAGTCAGCCCTTGAGGATTCCTCAGCTTACGAACCATGTACTTAGCCGCAACTCGACCCTCTGTTGTCACACTGATTACCGTGTCTTTCCGCCAGTCAGATATGTACAGAGTACCTCCATCAGGACTGATGGCTAGGTAGCAGAGATAGTCACCAAACAATCGTTCACCATTGATATCCCTCTCTATAGTCATTAGTACAACACCCTGCATGTCAATAACCTCAACTCTTCCCGGAGCACAGAATAACACTAGTAGTCTCCCTTTGTTATATAAAATATTACATACACCTTTCATTTTGATCTTCCTGCAAGGGTAGAAGGTACCGCTGACAACTGCCATTAACTGAATAGTATCAGTATCAGGTAATGTTACAGCAATTTGCCCATTGCCTGCCTCTGTTATATCCCATGGTTCACTTGACAGACTCACTACTGACATTATCTTGCCTTGTGTTACGTCAATCAGTTTGACAGATTTGTTGTTACGGTCTATCACAACTAGGTGGCCAGTGGTCAGTACGGCACATCCAGTTATTGAGCAGTCCTTCTGGTCATTGTCTGCCTTCACATTGATGCTGTCTGCCAGACTGGCTCTCAGCTTTGCAGGATCCCGTCTGTGCCCACTCAAAGATTGTGATACTTCATGTATAAGTTGGTTTGGTTTTGAAGTATTTTCATGATCCTGTCTGGACCAAGTTAAACATTGAAATATAGAAGAAGGTGTCTTTGATTTTGGCATCTGATTCTTATCTAGCAGTTGGTGGTTCCTCGATGGTTTATGCTTACGATGAGACGAGTAGCAGGTCTTACATAGGTATTCCACACAGTCATTACAGAATCCTGCGGCCTCCACATGCTGACCTTCAAGGTCACACGGCTGACAAAACCAGTCCAACATTTCGTCTGAACTGGCAAAGTATGAAGCCAACATTTCATGAGGTCCTTCAGTAACAGATGTGCTGGGCTTTGATGACTTCCTCCCAGGTGCTGAGTTTGCGTCTTTATTTACTTCTGCTGAACTGGGTGGCTTTCTCCCAGGAACCGCACATGCATCTTTATTTACTTCTTCTGAACCAGGCGACTTCCTCTCAGGTACCGAGCCTGCATCTTTATTTGCTCCAGCTGAACAGGATGACTTCATCCCAGGTACCGAGCCTGCATCTTCATTTACCTCTGCTGAACTGGGTGACTTTCTCCCAGGTACCGAGCCTGCATCTGCTGAACTGGATGACTTCCTCCCAGATACCGAGCCTGCATCTGCTGAACTGGATGACTTAAACTTTCCAGGAACTTGCCCTGCTCCTATATTATGTCCTGACACAGATCCATTGTCTGTACGACCTGGAACCTCATTTCTAAATTCTGGTTCCTTTTGCTTGTTTGCTATGGCACCCATTTATTTGCTTTACTGTTTTTCTAATGTATATTTTTTCCCATCTATTATTGATATACTCCTTTAACAAGTTTTAAAATCCGAGTTAATATGATATTTATCTGTTACTGTGATTCAGTGTGGTTATGCAAGACATGGCAGGTATACTCTCTATTTATATGCCTTGATCGGACAGCCTAATTGTTGCATTCATTCATGCATATGTTGGCTCAAATAACCTTCAAATTCGTAGTTTGTTAAAAATCAATTAAGATATATTTGATTTGTATTTTGAATACTATTAGCTTGAATCATTAAATGCAAAATATATTTAAATCAATATTCCATATCTGGCTTTATCTGCCGTGCCCTTTCCACTACATAAATTTATAACATGCCCTAATTCACTTTGCATTCCAAATGCACTCCATTTGCTCTGTGTTTGATAACATTTTAGGTGGCGTAAACTGGGCGCGCGGGCGGCGGGGTGCGTTTACATTTTGTGTTTTCTATATATCTCAGCATTACCATGTCTGATCTTCATCAAACTTCAACAGCACCTTCCTCTCATCAAGCAATGACCATCACTGTGATATACTTTATCCAAAATATGAGTTACGTTAACCTTTTCTTAAAGTTTCGGCGGGGGGTGGGGTGCGGTGGGGGGGGGGGGGGGGGGGGGTGAAATAAAGTCTTTGTTATATCTCAGCATTACCGTGTCCGATCTTCATCAAATTTTAACAGCACCTTCCTCTCATCAAGCACTGACCATATCCTGAAAACTAGGTCACTGTGACCTACTTTCTCTAAAATATGCCTTACGTTAACCTTTATTTTTAAGTTTCGGGGGGTATGGGGTGGGGGGTGCGGGGGTTGGAAATAAAGTTTTTGTTATATCTCAGCATTATCATGTCCGATCTTCATCAAATTTTAACAGCATCTTCCTCTCGTCAAACACTGACCTTACCCTGAAAACCAGGTAACTGTGACCTACTTTCTCCAAAATATGTGTTACGTTAACGTTTTTGTTTAAGTTTCGGCAGGGGGGAAAATAAAGCTTTTGTTATATCTCAGTATAACCATGTCCGATCTTCACCAAATTTTAACAGCACCTTCCTCTCATCAAGCACTGACCATACCCTGAAAACTAGGTCACTGTGACCTACTTTCTCCAAAATATGCGTTACGGTAACCTTTTTGTTTGTTTGGGCAGGGGGGAAATTAAGTTTTTGTTATATCTCAGCATTTACCATGTCCGATCTTCATCAAATTTTAACAGCACCTATGACCTACTTTCTCCAACCTATATATGTTATGTTAGCCTTTTTAACTTTGTTATACGGGCATCAAAATTTTCTTTTTATATCTCGGCCTTGCCATGTCCAATTATTAGCTCCACTGGCCGAAGGCCAGCAGAGCTTATGGGATGGCGAGTTGTCCGTCGTCCGTCCGTCGTCCGTCCGTCGTCCGTCTGTTAACTTTTGCCTTGTGAACACTCTAGGGCCTTCATTATTAATCAAGTCTTTACGAAACTTTGCCAGTGTCTTTATATTAATGAAAGCACGGACAAGTTCAAAAACCAGCTGGATCCGATAAATTTCACCAGAGTTATGGCCCTTGTTTTGCTGAAATTGCCATATTAAGCCTTGTGAACACTCTAGCACCTTCATTTATTATTTGATCTTTACCAAACTTGCACAGATTGTTAATATCAATAAAAGCTCGGACAAGTTCGAAAACCAACCAAATAGGATCAGTAACACCGGAGTTATGGCCCTTGTTTTTTCTGAAAATTGCTATTTTCTGCCTTGTGAAAGCTCTAACACCTTCATTTATTATTTGATCGTTACCAAACTTGCACAGATTGTTAATACCAATGACAGCTTGGACAAGTTCGGAAATCAGCTATATTGGGTCAGTAACACCAGAGTTATGGCCCTTGTTTTTTCTGAAAAATGCCATATTCTGCCTTGTGAACACTCTAGCACATTCATTTATTATTTGATCTTTACCAAACGTGCACAGATTGTTAATATCAATGAAAGCTCAAATAAGTTAAAAAACCAGCTAAATCGGATCAGTGACACCGGAGTTGTGGCCCTTGTATTTTTCGGGAAAATGCTATTTTCTGCCTTGTGAACACTCTAGGGCCTTCAATATTAATCGGACCTTTATTTAACTTTGCCAGTGTCTTTATATCAATGAAAGCTCAGACAAGTTTGAAAACCGGCAAGATCGAAATAATTTCACCGGAGTTATGGCCCTTGTTTTGCTGAAAAATGTCATATTAAGCCTTGTGCACACTCTAGCACCTTCATTTATTATTTGATCTTTACCACACTTGCACAGATTGTTAATATAAATGAAAGCTCGGACAAGTTTGAAAACCAGCTAGATCGGACCATTAACAGCGGAGTTATTGCCCTTGATTTAGTTAAAAATGCTATATTTTGCCTCATTAAGACAATAGGGCCTTCATCTTTCATCCAATCTTTACCAAACTTTACCAGATTGTTTAAATAAATGAAAGCTTGGACAATTTCTACGACCAGCTAGATCGGACCATTAACGGTGGAGTTATGGCCCTTGATTTAGTTAAAAATGCTATATTTTGACTCATTAAGACTATAGGGCCTTTATCTTTCATTCGATCTTTACCAAACTTTACCAGATTGTTTATATAATAAATGAAAGCTCGGACAATTTCGAAGATCAGCCAGATCGGACCAGTAATAGCGGAGTTATGGCCCTTGATTTTGTTAAAAATGCTATATTTTGCCTCTCTAATTCAATAGGGCCTTCATCTTTCATCTGATCTTTACAGAAATTTACCTGATTGTTTATATCAATGACAGCTCATATAGTTTCGAAAACCAGCCAGATCGGACCAGTAACAGATGAGTTATGGCCCTTGATTTAGTTAAAAATGCTATATTTTATTTTGCCTCTTTAAGATGATAGGGCCTTCATTTTTCATGCGATCTTTATGAAACTTTACGAGATTGTTCATATTAATGAAAGCTTTGTTTGAAAACTAGCCAGATTGGACCAGTTACAGTGGAGTTATGGCCCTTGATTTAGTTAAAAATCCTATATTTTGCCTCAAGACGATAGGGCCTTCATCTTTCATCAGATCTTTAAGAAACTTTACCAGATTGTTAATCCAGATTGGACCATTTACATAGGAGTCATGGCCCTTGATTTTCTGAAATATGCTATATCTTGGCCTCATTAGGACGAAAGGGCCTTCATTTGGCCGGATTCCATTGAAACTTTGCAGGGATGATCAGTACCAAGCCTAGTTGTACATAGTCACCGTGTTCCAGTTGAATGATTTTGACCGAGTTATAGCCCTTTAAAGGTTTTAATACACAAACTTTGTTCTGACTAGTTCTACTGAACCCCTGGCTGGATTAAACGAAACTTTTTAGGGATGATCGATTCTATATCTAGTTGTGCACATCATCGCCGTGTTGCGGTTGAATGATTTTTGGTGGTGTTAGGGCCCTTTAAAGGTTTTAATACACAAACTTTGTTCTGACTAGTTCTCCTGAACCTCTGGCCGGATTTAAACGAAGCTTTTTAGGGATGATCAATTCCATGTCTAGTTGTGCAAATCATTGGCTTATTCCGGTTAAATGATTTTTTTGGCAGAATTATGGCCCTTTAAAGGTTTTAATACACAATCTTTGTCTGATCTACTTCTCCTGAACCCCTCGCCAGACTTCAATGAAACTTTGCAGGGATGATCAGCACCAAGCCTAGTTGTGCATGTCATTGTCACGTTCCGGTTTACAGATATTTGGCAGAGTTATGGTCCTTTAAAGGATTTTGATACCACAATTTTTTTCCGGGCTAGTTCTCCTGAACCCCTGGCTGGATATAGACTAAACTTGACAATGATGATCAGTATCAAGCCTAGTTGTGCATATCATTGCCATATTTTGGTTGAATGATTTTTGGCAGAGTTGTGACCCTTTAAATGTTTTAATACACAAACTTTGTCCAGATTAGTCTCTTCTGAACTCTTTGCCAGATTTCAGCGAATCTTGGCGAGAATGATCAGTACTAAGCCTAGTTGCACCTGTTATTGCCATGTTCTTGTTGAATGATTTTTGAAAGACTTTAGCCCCTTATACATTAACTTTATCTTGAGCCAGTAGAGCGTCCACAGGCCCTCTTGGGCCTCTTGTTTTTTTATATCTCAGCATTGCCATTGTGCAATTATTATAAAAACTTGGACAGTAAGTTAGGTAACCAGGTTTTCAACATTAAAGCATCCTCCCACTCCCAAAAATAAATCTATCAGAAAAGCTCTATTAAATAGTTTTACCAAACACACAGGCACTCATCTTTCACATTTTGGAAAACCCGGTTTGACCCGGTTCTCTTGTTTTATGGATACATTATTGACCAAGTATACAATTGTTCTTTTCTTTGATAATATCCCCATAGACAGACACATAAGACCGAGTCTACAAGTTTGTCTGAAGTGCACTGCTTAGATAATTTCCCCATGGACAGACACATTAGACCGAGTCTACAAGTTTGTTTGAAGTGCACTGCTTAGATAATTTCCCCATGGACAGACACATTAGACCGAGTCTACAAGTTTATTTATATCGCTATGCTTTGATAATATTTCCTATGCACAGACACATTGTTTGAAAAGTTGATTCAACTGCTCTGCTGCGATAGTTCCCCCATGGACTAACAAATTAGACAAAGAGTCTACAATTCAAGTTAATCAGGTTTATTGTACAACCCAAGATATAAGTTAAGGTTTAACAAAAAGACATATTAGCTGCTACCTGTTGTTCAGTTTTCTTTATAGAGTCAAATTACCGAGGATTTGGTGATATTAAATATGTGCAAATTATTTCATATTTAAAAGACATATTCAAATGATCACACTTAACACTCAAATTGTAAGGTGCTGATCTGTTTCCTGCTGGATCCCAATTTCTCTTTACAAATAGATGAATAACATTCATTCTATGAATGCGTCTGTTGTATTTTATATTCAAGTTCAAGTTTTGACAATTATCGTTTGTTGATGAATTATATAACCTCAAATAATTGTGTATCATAACCTACAAAGATAAGCTAGAATAATGTTGGAGTTTGCTCCCTTAGTATGTAATAGTGAGACAATAGTGGTGGAGTTTGCTCCCTTAGTATATAGTAGTGAGACGATAGTGGTTGAGTTTGCTCCCTTAGTATATAATTGCGAGACAGTATTGGTGGAGTTTGCTCCCTTAGTATATAATAGTGTGGAATTGAATTGAATTGGATTTTATAGTCGCACCAACAGCTAAGGTCATATGGCGACTTTCCAGCTTCCACTGGTGGAGGAAGACCCACGGTACCCCTCCGGGCAATTTTCGTGCACGGGCGGGCACCTGGGTAGAACCACTGACGTTCTGCAAGCCAGCTGGATAGCTTCCTCACATAAAGATTCCTAGGCCTCTGAGGGATCGAACCTACAGTGGTGAGGGGCAAGTGATTGCAAGTCAGAGACTCTAACCACTCGGCCACTAATAGTGTGGAAGTTTCTCCGTCAGACAATAGTGGTGGAGTTTAACCTTTATATATAAGTGGTGGTTCCCTCTCTTATAAACAATGACACAATGTTGAATGTGTACTGAACAAAAAAGTTTAGCACCACTGGTTTTAACATGAACATCGATATAATTATTTGAAGATATTAGAAATGCTAGGTAACGATGGTTCAAATAAATTGTGTTATTTCATTATTTAAACACAGTATCAGAATTACTTTCCATATATTAAAAACAACTTATTATATAATAGAATCCCATTAATTTAATTTAATTTTAAAGTTTGACATTGACAAGACTTGTCCATTCTGTCATTGTTTAAAAAGTGCCGAAATGTGTTCACAAACGATTGTTAATCTCAAACAAAAACCTTACAAATTACCTCCCTTTTTATTGAAATGAGAATGATAACCTGTAAAATTATGTTCCCATCATATTTTCTTTATTTTTATCACCGACTTTGTTAACAAATGACTTTGTAACATTATTATTGGTCATATCTATGTCACTTTATCATTGACCCTGAACATACACGGCTTTGTATCTCGTCAATGGAAATGACATGCATTTGATGTGCTGAATTTATTTTGCTCAGTATAGTTACGGCTCATTTAAGAGTTTCTCTGCCTGGTACAATGGCACAGGGAATATAATACATAGAATTACACACACACTATGTATTCCTCATTATAAAAAGTACATACAGTCTTATTTGGGGGGAAATCCAATTTTTTTTTTTTATTTATTAAAAGTGCATTTATGTCAGACTTTCAAAATGGCCACTGTTACTAAAAATAGCCAAAACCTGAAAATATCTTCTTCTCAAGAACCGCACCATAATTTTTGACAATTCTTCTTCAGAATTGATTATTAAACTATTGATACTTTTTTTTTTGTCTCTCTGGGGTAACAAATCACCCGTCCTGGGCCTAGCCGTTTCCCTGTAATTACATGCACACAATCAACCAAATGAATCATATATAGCTGTGTATTGAAGTACAGCTTAAATACCTTAATAAACTTTGTCAACAATTTAATATGTCATTAATTCATAAATGTTTACATTAAATTTTGACATTTAGTAGTAAAAAAATCGGGAAAGAATTAAAATATTCTGTATATTTTGTGTGTGTGTGTATGTCAAAGCATTGTACTAGGCAATACATTTGAATCCACAGAATTCCTCTATAATAATATTATACTCTTGTATGTACTAACATGTAAATTATGATTTTTATTTTGGTCCAGGCATGTGACATAACTGGTGGTGTTTACCTGAGAATTCCACAGCCTGCGGGGATGCTTCAGTATTTACTGGTAAGTTGTGTTGGTGTTTTAAATATAAGTCTAGCTTTAAATTTCCCTTCATACGCTTGTTAATTTAAGCAGATGACGGTCAGTATGTACATACAATGCTATCGTAATCTTTTTGTCACGCAGTAATGCATTTTTAGCTCAACATTTTTTAAGGGAAAGAAAAGAGCTATAATAGTGTCACAAGTGTCGTCTGCGGCGTCCGGTTTTAAGTCTTGGCATTTAGCTCAATTGATCATTATAAAATCTATAAAAAAATATTTATTTGCTGTTTCCCGACCAGGATTTCATAAATGGGTAGATAGGTAGGTACATTTTTTTTTTTGCCAAGGACAGTAAATTAAACACCTTGAGAAATTAAAGAAAAATATACTGAAGATAGCAACAAACAAAAATTATTGTTGAAGAAATGCTACAAAAAGTTTTGGGTTGGGCCCTTTTTTGTGGGTATATACGGAAACAGCAAGCCAACACTTTTTTATGGTCAGCCTTAAAGTATTACTGGTTTGACCACATTTGCATATTTATACAGTTTTACCCTTGTCTTTATATTTACTTCGTTTTCAGTGATTGTTTGGTGCAATATCTCGTAAACTAATGATGATACAGTGACATTATATAAAATCAATTGCATTTTAGGCATTATAAACTAAGCCTATCTTGCTTATGCCATAATTGCTTAGTTTCATGGTTCATTGACTTTTAATGGTTTAATTTTTGTGTAGCACTCTCGGTTAAGGTGTTATGTTTTACTCATGTTTATTTCAAATATCAAAAACTTCAGTTTGGTAAAGTCACCAAACTAAATGAACATCAATTGTGTCTTTGGTTGTACATAATGTAGCATAAGCTCTTGGTCCTCTAACAAGTTTGTTCAAAATATGACCCTGGGATAAAATTGAGCCCAACCCTGGGGTTCACAGATTTACCTATTATATAGAAAAATATTTTTCTCTGATCCCCGTGTGGTTCTCGGGGGCCCCGTTTGGTCACTAGCCAAAGAATAGGGCCACTGCAGATCCCTTTGGAGGGATAGGCAGAGGGGTAGAATCCCCCCAAATTCATGTTCATTTTATCATTTTTTGTTCATGTTCATTAAAGGTCTTTATCATGATCCCTGCATTGTTTCAGGTGCTATCTCGCTTGCATCAAAAGAGCAGTGGCAGAAAAACAATAACGTGGCTCCAGCGTAAATGAAGTTCCTACGATAGAATTTGCAGCAACTCTGCAGTTCAGGGTGAGAAGGTTCTAGGCCCATTTTCCATATTTTATCTCGATGTACATGGAAGATGAGCCTGGCATGTTCATGCCTTTTAGGCACCATATAACCTTTTCATGTGTTGGTGCGCCTTAAAACCCCAATTCAATTCAATTCTCTGATTTTACAAGTGCTAGAGGTCTGATATTTTGCATGTTACTTTAGCTGATGGTCCTCTACCAAGTTTGGTGACCCTTGGGTCAAAATTGGTCCCACCCGAGGGTAACATGTTTTACATAGACTGATTAATGGACACATTTGAAAAATCTTCTTCTCTGAAACCATGGTTCAAATCCTACTGGGAGCCTGAAAGTGTTGATGCTTATGGATGGCGTGAGGTATACAATACTGGAAAAGTTGGGTGGTCGGCCTCCGCCACGAAAAAGTCGACCATCATATATAGCCTATTATGTGCTGAAAATGACGTAAAACACCTTTAAAACAATCATATTTATGATACATCGCATGTAGCATAAGCTTATGGTTCTCTACCAAGTTGTTGAAATGATGACACGGGTCAAACATGGCCGTGCCCCTTAACATAAGACTTGTATTGGAAAATCTTAAAGTTTTGTATGTAAAGCTTGTATCTTGGTAAGGATTTAAGTTGGAAGCTTATGAATGTTGAAAATTACACTGATCACAGTGTTTTTTTTCTATATTTTGGAAACATAGCCCATACCGTCAGATTTGGGAATTACAGCGTGATTTTTCATAAAATTGGGATTCCAATATCGGCTTAAAAAACACTGAATCAACAAAACCATTATTATCACCACTTTCACAAAATGAAGTGGGGGCTATATAGGAATCATGTTGTCCGTAACGTCCTGTCATGTAACACGTTTTTGTCCTGTCGCGTCGCATCGCATTACACATGTTCATTACTTGAAATTCCACAAAAACTTTTGAATGGGTTGTTCCCAAACTTAATATAAACATAAAAACTCTTGAACTGATGACCTTATGTCCTTCTACATGACCCATTGTTGATTGCCTAATTTAATTTCACTTAAAATGTATACGGGGTATTCACCATCTTCAGTGATAGTTCTAGGTTTTGTTTCTGCTCAATAACTTTAGTAAGGAATGAGATATTGGCATGAAACCTTCAGGATAGGTAGCTTATATGACAAGGAAGCTTGGGGTTGCATTTGCGGTCACTGGGATCAAGGTCAAGGTCACTGTTATTAAAAATAGAAAGACAGTTTCCGTTCAGTAACTTCAGTTAGGAATGAGATATTGGCATAAAAACTTTCTGGATAGGTAGCTTATACAAAGAGGAAGCTTGGGGTCACTGGGTCACTGGGTCAAGGTCACAGTTTCTAAAAATAGACAAATGGTTTCGGTTCAATAACTCAGAGTTAGGAATGAGATATTGGCATGAAACTTTCTGGATAGGTAGTTTATATAAAAGGTAAGCTTGGGATTGCATTTGTGGTCACTGGATTCAAGGTCAAGGTCACTGGTACTAAAAATAGAAAATGTTTTCTGTTCAATAACCTCACTTAGGAATGAGATATTGGCATACATTTTCTAGATTGGTAGCTTATATAAAAAAAAACAGGCTTGGGATTGTATTTCGGGTCACTGGGTAACCCATTCAAGGTCAAAGTTATTGTTATTAAAAATAGGAGAACGGTTTCCACTCAATAACTTCAGTTAGGAATGAGATATTGGCCTGAAACTTCCTGTATAGGTAACTTATATGAAAAGGAAGCTTGGGATTGCATTTGAGATGGGATTAAGGTCATTGATACTAAAAATAGAAAAACGGTATTTTCGGAAATATCCCCCTTGAATATTTTCATAATTAGTCACATTTCTTTACTTAGAAAATTTGTTTTAAGTTTATGTCCAGTTTGTCAGTAACTTGGAAAAAGTTGTATCACAAATAAGTAGTTGTATGTTGAGAAGAAACTAAAATCTGTTTTGAACATCTTGCATACACTAGTCTATATATATTCAAATTACTCTTCTTTCACATTTATGGAAAACCCGGCTTTAACACCAACAGGCATATCTCTTGTTATTACTTGCATTCCTCAAACAGATACAGAATTATGGCCCTTAGAATTTAAGCAGGGTTATTCATCACCTTCAGTGATAGTTCTAGTTATGTCACCTTGCCATCTTGGACCTATGACTTCTGGCACACGGTATTTCCAGTTATTATAAGATAATTCTTAATTCTGTATTTATAAGTTAAACAAGCTAATTGATACCGGGTGGCTCAGTGGATAGCACATTTGATGGACTCAAAGGTTCAAGTCTCGCCGGTAGTTGTCGGTTTCCTAGGCAAGACCCTTATATAGCCTTGTCTGTCTAAAGAGGATGTATATTTCCAGTTATTATAAGATAATTCTTAAATTCTGTATTTATAAGTTAAACAAGCCAATTGGGACCGGGTGGCCCAGTGGATAGCACAGTTGATGGACACAAAGGTTCAAGTCTCAGCGGCAGTTGTCGGTTTCCTTAAGCAAGACCCTTAGCCTTGTCTGTGGAATGAGGATGTAAAGCGGGCGGTCCTGTATATAGGAGTTTTTGCTCTGAGCATGTTAAAGAACCATGTGCGCCTGCTTAGTTTAAACTTACTTATTTTACATCAAGTGTAACAAAAGCTGTCTGAACTTATTTTAATCACTCTCAATGTCTTCCTGAGTAGAACCAGTACTAAGCAAATGCAGATAAAGTGTCTTGCACAGGGACACGTCACATAATATGGTCATGGCAGAGATCAAACCCATGACTTTTAGATCATGGGTTCAGTACACTACCACTTGACACTATGTATCTATTTGATATTAAGCATAAGGCATGATATATATAGTCCTGATATCCTGTGTACCTTCATCTCTCTGGGGCGGCTCTAAATAACCTAAGTGTTGATGAGCTTTAAAGCAACAATTCAAAAACAAGAAAATCGGTAGAACCGATTGATACCCCCCGAAATGTATCATAACTTACCATATGGCCTTGTATCACCCTGCAGTTTTCAATTTGCAGTTCCATCAGTAGTTGGTGCTCCAGATAAAAAATCGAAGTATAATATTACAAAGGGCAATAACTCTAATTTGAATGATGCAGAGTACGTTCTTGCACTCTGTACTATCGTTACCCTCTATCATTGTTTGAAGTTTCATTGCAGTCCCATCAGTAGTTTTGATGATATGCTCTGGAAAAAAATTCTAAGTATACAATTACAAAGGGCAATAACTCTAATTTGAATGACAACAGAGTTATGGCTCTTGCACTCTGCACTTCCTCTATCATTGTGTGAAGTTTCATTGCAGTCCTTTCAGTAGTTTTGAAAATATGCACCGGACAAAAATTCTAAGTATAAAATTACAAAGGGCAATAACTCTAATTTGAATGTTGACAGAGTTACGGCTCTTGCACTCTGCACTTCCTCTCATTGCCCTTTATCATTGTGTGAATATTCATTATAGTCCCATCAGTAGTTTTCAAGATATGCTCAGGACAAAAGTGTGACGGCGGACGGACCAGTATAAAATTACAAAGGGTAATAACCCTAATTTGAATGACGACAGAGTTACGATTCTTGCATTCTGCACTTCCTCTCATTGCCTCTATCATTATATGAAGTTTCGTTGCAGTCCCTTCAGTAGTTTTGAAGATATGCTCCAGACAAAAATTCTAAGTATAAAATTACAAAGGGCAATAACTCTAATTTGAATGATGACAGAGTTACGATTCTTACTCTCTGCACTTCCTCTCATTGCCCTCTATCATTGTGTGAAGTTTCATTTAATCCCATCAGTATAGTTTTCAAGATATGCTCCGGACAAAAGTGTGACAGGCAGTTGGACCAGTATAAAATTACAAAGGGCAATAACCCTAATTTGAATGATGACAGAGTTACGATTCTTGCATTCTGCACTTCCTCTCATTGCCTCTATCATTATATGAAGTTTCGTTGCAGTCCCATCAGTAGTTTCGAAGATATGCTCCAGACAAAAATTCTAAGCATAAAATTACAACGGGCAATAACTCTAATTTGAATGATGACAGAGTTACGGTTCTTGCACTCTGCACTTCCTCTCATTGCCCTCTATCAATTTTTGAAGTTTCGTTGTAGTCCCATCAGTAGTTTTCAAGATTATGCTCTGGATGGAAGTGTGACGGACGGACTGACAAAGCAGCGACTATATTCTTTCCCGAAAATTTCGGGGAGCATAAAAAATAACCAAACAAATCAGTTTTTATCTCTACTGGCCATAGTGGTCATGGTCAGTTGTCCGTCATCCATCCTTCATCCGGCCGTTAACTTTTTGTTGTCTGTGCTCTAGCACCTTCATTTTTCATCCGATCTATACCAAACTTGACCAGATTGATAGTATCAATGAAAGCATGGAGGTTTGATAAACAGCAGATCGGACCAGTAACTGGAGTTATGGCCTTGAATTATCGAAAAATGCGTTCAACTTTTTGGTGTCTGCGCTCGATCACCTTCATTTTTTTCTGATCTTTACCAAACTTTTCCAAGTTGTTAGTATCGATGGAAGCTCATACAAAAACCAGCAAGATCGGACCGGTAACGGCAGCCCTTGAATTAACGAAAATTGTATTTTGCATGTCTTGTCTGCAATGTGGCGCCTTCATTTTGCATCATATCTTTACCAATCTTTACTGGATTGTAAATATTAATGAAAGCTTGGATAATTTCGAAAATCAGCAAGATCGGATTAGTAACACCTGAGTTATGGCCCTTGAATTAACAAATATTTATGTATTTTGTCTCATCTGCACTCGAGTATCTTCATTTTTCGTCCAATCTTTACCAAACTTTACCAGTTTGTTAATATCAATGAAAGCTCGGATAAGTTCGAAAACCAGCCAGATTGGATTAGAAACACCAGAGCTATGGCCCTTGGTCAATATTTGATAATGTACTCTGGAAACCTGGGGTCGTGGGTTCAAATCTCACCGGAGGCATTTTTTTCTTCTTTTATCGCCTTCGGCCAGTAATGCTTATGGGATGGCGAGTTGTCCGTCTTACTTTAACTTTTGCCTTGTGAACACAATAGGGCCTTCATTATTAATCGGATCTAAAAATTACCAAACTTTACCAGGGTCTTTATATCGATGAAAGCTAGCTAGGACAAGTTCGAAATCCAGCCAGATTGGATTAGTTTCACCAGAGTTATGGCCCTTGATTTGCTGAAAAATGCTATATTCTACCTTGTGAACGCTCGAGCACCTTCATTTATTATTTGATCTTTACCAAACTTGCACAGATTGTTAATATCAATGAAAGCTCGAGACAAGTTCGAAACCAGCCAGGTCGGATCAGTAACACCAGAGTTATGGCCCTTGTTTTACTGAAAAATGTCAGTTTCTTCCTTGTGACCACTCTAGCACCTTCACTTAACCACTATCCAGCTGGCTTGCGCAACGTCGGTGGTTCTACCCAGGTGCCCGCCCGTGCACGAAAATTGCCCGGAGAGGCACCTGGGGTCTTCCTCCACCAGTGGAAGCTGGAAAGTCGCCATATGACCTTAGCTGTTGGTGTGACTATAAAATCCAATTCAATTCAATTCAATTCACTTAACCAATCTTGCACAGATTGTTAATATCAGTGAAAGCTCGGAAAATTTCTAAAACCAGCCAGATCGGATCAATATCACCAGAGTTATTTATGGCCCTTGATTTGCTGAAAAATGCCATATTCTGCCTTGTGAACACTCTAGCACCTTCATTTATTATTTGATCTTTAATACCAAACTTGCACAGCTTGTTAATATCAACAAAAGCTTGGATAAGTTGAAAACCAGGACTAGTAACACCAGAGTTATGGTCCTTGATTTAGTACAAAATGCTGTATTTTGCCTCGTTAAGATGATATGGCTTTCCTTTTTAGCTCGACTGATCAGAGATCAGCAGAGCTTAATTATGCCGTGGTGCGTTGTCCGTCCGTCCGCCGTCTGTCTGTCCTTAAAATTTTATTTGTAGCGACTACTCCTCTGAAACTACTGGATGGATATTCATGAAACTTTACAGAAATGTTGCCCATGAAGTCTAGTTGATCCTAGCAAAAATTCATGTTGATGTGAAATCCAAGATGGCCGCCAAAGCTAAAAATAGATTTTTAAAATACAAGTTTGTAGCGACTTCTTCTTGAAAACTATAAGTGATATTGATATGGGACTTTTTCTAAAATGATCAGCATGACATGATGTTGGTCCTTGTTAAAAATCTTTTTGATTGGACGTTAAACATGGCTGCCAGTGGCCATCTTTGTTTACAAAGAGTTATATAGTAAAAACTTGTAGCGACTACTCCTCTGAAACTACTTGACAGATTTTCATGAAACTTCACAGGAATGTTGCTCTTGATGTCTAATTGATCCTAGCAAAATTTCAGGTCGGCCGGAAATTCAAGATGGCCGCCACGGCTGAAAATAATTTTTCAAAAGACAAGTTTGTAGTGACTACTTTTTGAAAACTATCAGTGATATTGATATGCGTCTTTTCCTAAAATGATCAGTATAACATGATCTTGATCCTTGTTGAAAATTATTTTGATTCGACGTTAAACATGACTGCCAGCGGAAATCTTTGTTTACATAGAGTTATATAATGAAAACTTGTAGCGACTACTCCTCTGAAACTACTAGACGGATTTTCATGAAACTTCACACGAATGTTGCTCTTGATGTCTAATTGATCCTAGCAAAACTTCAGGTCGGCCGGAAATTCAAGATGGCCACCATGGCTAAAAATAGCTTTTCAAAAAACAAGTTTGTAGTGACTACTTCTTGAAAACTATAAGTGCTATTGATATGGGACTTTGTCTAAAATGATCAGCATGACATGATGTTGGTCCTTGTCAAAAATTATTTTGATTTGACGTTAAACATGGCTGCCAGTGGCCATCTTTGTTTACATAGAGTTATATAATGAAAACTTGTAGCGACTACTCCTCCGAAACTACTGGGCGGATTTTCATGAAACTTCACAGGAATGCTGATCTAGCTATCAAAAACCTATCAGTAGATCTTCAAGGTCATTGACCTCTTGTTTAAAAACTCACAGCATCTCATCAGTTTTTCTTCATAATTTGTATTTGCTCAATTATTTATATTAATTGTAAGAATAGTATAAAGGATTTTTTTTTTTTATATTACTAACTTTTGATTATATTGCACCAATAATATAGTCAAACCCAAGGTGGAATGTGAAGAAAAAATAAAAAATAAAAGTTTTAGTTCATTATATGCAGGTTTGAAGAAAAAATGATACTGGATTAATAAATGGAGATGCTACTTTAAATGCTTGAAAAATTCTTGAAAATTGCCTTATGTCCCTTTAAATGTTAACAAAATTAAGACTGCAGAATAAAAAAAGCATTCATCCTTCAGCTCAGCTGCACAATTTGTTATAAATATCAAACTTATCTACAGGTACTGTATATGTGTATACCTAACCATTTCCCAATTATGTCAAAGCTTGCAAAATATTTGTCTTGTGTCCAGACATGTCACAATCTGTTCAAACTGATCAATTCACATCATGTCATGGAAAGTTGGCATCACACCAGAGTAACAAACATGAACCAGACATGTCATAGACAGGTTATCAACTGCCTATACCTGTTGTGACTGTATTGACACATGCCCTCACCTTGTAGAACTTGTCTGATTTAATTATTGAGTTTATTGGTAGCATTTAAAGGGACACAATGACCATTTGAACTAATTTGTAGTTGTTCTACCTCAGGTGTTTCTAAATAAATGGTGCATTATATTGTTTTAAACTATGTTTTTTTAGAAATTCTCAAGTAATATTTTTTTCTGTTATTTAGATTCCATGATTGCTGTGGGTCCCTTTAAAATACTGGCATATACATGTATTGTAATGTGTAAGGAATTTACCATTATTTTCTAGGGGTGAAGGGATCTGGGGGTTTTCAATTCGAGTGAGAAATCGAGTTTTATCAATTTTTGACATGAAATTTGTTCAAACATTTAAATGTTCTAACGAAAATTCAAAACATCCTATCTTACTAATATATTCTATACTATTTAAAAAAGTAAACCTTCACATGATTGTTTGCACCACCTAACCAGTAGGTATACCACCTAACCAGTAGGTATATATCCCTCTAGATCTATACTGAGACAAAAAAAAAAAAAGGTACCCCCTTTCTTGCTGGTATTCCCATAAGGCCAGTTTTTGAACAGCGCTTTAATTAAACAGTGTTTAATGTTTTTAAGCACTATTGAGTGAGTACTAAATATTCCTTTAAAGGGACACTGTCCGTAAGTAAGCAGATATTGAGCATAACCAAATAACTGGCTGTCTTTTATTCAGTGAAATGTATACATGAAAACATGAGGATAGACCCTAAGAAGTATGTAGGAATACATTCGTGAGTTTGAAAAAAAAAAGTTTTAATTATTATATGTAAATAAAGTGGGACCCACCATATTTACCTTTTCCGCGATCACGTGACTTCAATTAGCGCATTATGTTATCACCACAGTATGTATTGCGAAATATGTATAGCCCGCTTAGCTCAGTTGGGAGCGTTGCCGACCACTTTACGCTCACGCACACTATTATTACGGTGAGTGTAATTTTAGTTTGGGCTGCGAGTTCAAACGCACAAAGCGGATTTACTTTTTTTTGTACCGCGATTGAATTCCGTTAAACAATCTTGCTTTTAATTAGTAAATATTCAATAATGTTTAGTGTGTAATGTTTGCGAACATAATTAGTGTGTGTTTTATAAGCTAAAAGTTACGGACAGTGTCCCTTTAAACAGTTTCAAATTTTGCCAAGCAATACTCTTTTATGGATGCTATGGAAACCTTAAAGGGGGTAATTTGATGATTTTTAGCTCTACTGATCAGAGATCAGCAGAGCTTATGCCGTGGTGCGGCGTCCGTCCGTCCGTCTGTCTGTCCGTAAACTTTTTTTTGTAGCGACTACTCCTCTGAAACTACTGAATGGATTTTCATGAAACTTTACAGAAATGTTGCCCATGAAATCTAGTTGATCCTAGCAAAAATTCATGTTGATGTGAAATCCAAGATGGCCGCCATATCTAAAAATAGGTTTTTAAAAAACAAGTTTGTAGCGACTACTTCTTGAAAACTCTAAGTGATATTGATATGGGACTTTTTCTAAAATGATCAGCATGACATGATGTTGGTCCTTGTCGAAAATTGTCGAAAATTGTTTTCATTCAACGTTAAACATGGCTGCCAGCGGCCATCTTTGTTTACATAGAGTTATATAATGAAAACTTGTAGCGACTACTCCTTTGAAACTACTTGGCGGATTTTCATGAAACTTTACAGGAATGTTGCTCTTAATGCTCTTGATCCTAGCAAAATTTCAGGTCGGCCAGAAATTCAAGATGGCCGCCACAGCTAAAAATAGATTTTTAAAAAAGTTTGTAGCGACTACATCTTGAAAACTATAAGTGATATTGATATGGGACTTTTTGTAAAATGATCAGCATGACATGATGCTTATCAGAGTCAAACATTATTTTGATTCAACGTTAAACATGGCTGCCAGTGGCAAAATTTCAGGTCGGCCGGAAATTCAAGATGGTCGCCACGGCTAAAAATAGATTTTCAAAATACAAGTTTGTAGCGACTACTTCTTGAAAACTATAAGTGATATTGATATGGGACTTTTTCTAAAATGATCAGCATGATAGGATGTTGGTCCTTGTCAAAATTTTTTTTGATTCAACGTTAAACATGGCTGCCAGCGGCCATCTTTGTTTACATAGTTATATAGTAAAAACTTGTAGCGACTACTCCTTTGAAACTACTTGGCGGATTTTCATGAAACTTCACAGGAATGTTGCTCTTGATGTCTAATTGATCCTAGGAAAATTTCATGTCGGCCGGAAATTCAAGATGGCCGCTACTGCTAAAAATAATTTTTCAAAATACAAGTTTGTAGCGACTTCTTCTGGAAACTATAAGTGATATTGATATGGAACTTTTTCTAAAATGATCAGCATGATATGATGTTGGTCCTTGACAAAAATTGTTTTGATTCAACGTTAAAGATGGCTGCCCGGCCATCTTTGTTTACATAGAGTTATATAGTAAAAACTTGTAACGACTACTCCTTTGAAACTACTTGGCGGATTTTCATGAAACTTTACAGGAATGTTGCTCTTAATGTCTAATTGATCCTAGCAAAATTTCAGGTCGGCCAGAAATTCAAGATGGCCGCCACAGCTAAAAATAGATTTTTAAAAAAGAAGTTTGTAGCGACTACGTCTTGAAAACTATAAGTGATATTGATATGGGACTTTTTGTGAATTGATCAGCATGACATGATTCTTATCAGAGTCAAACATTATTTTGATTCGACGTTAAACATTGCTGCCAGTGGCCATCTTTGTTTACATAGAGTTATATGATGAAAACTTGTAGCGACTACTCCTCTGAAACTACTTGGCGGATTTTCATGAAACTTCACAGGATTGTTGCTCTTGATGTCTTATTGATCCTAGCAAAATTTCAGGTCGGCCGGAAATTCAAGATGGCCGCCACGGCTAAAAATAATTTTTCAAAAAACAAGTCTGTAGCGACTACTTTCTGAAATCAAAATCAATCGGTAGAGCTTCAAGGTCATTGACCTCTTGTTGATAATCAAAAGCTGCTACCTATACGATCAATGTTGTGTTTTTCTGTGATTTTTTTTTCGAAAAATATCTATAGATAGTATAGTCTTGGTTAAAAAAAGGTAATGTTTGTAGATTTTATGTGTTTTTACCAAAAATGCATGGTTTAAGAAAAAGGGGGATAACTGCCTTGTGTACTGAACGTTTCAAAAAAAAAAAAAAAAAGGTTTGGACTATTGGTGGTGGTCGATCTACATCATTTATTATTTTCTGTTTTGCTTTCTATATAATAAGGCAAAAAAAATATATATCTGTGTTTCCGGTGGCCCGACCGACCCTATTTTTAAGGGGCCGACCCTAAAACTTTTTATGAAAAAATAAATAATTAAATTTGTTTTGAACAATGATTTATCGCAATATATCGAGGTAAACTGACATTACAGAGAAAGTTTCAGTTGTATCATCAACTTGTATGGGAATTATGAGATAAATATATGTAGAATCTCGCAATATCTTGCTCCAAAAAAAAAAAAAAAGAAGAAGAAAAAAGAAAAAGAAAATGCCTACCCACCTACCCTATTTTTTTAGAGCATGCAATAGGAAACACACCTATTTAATTTTTTGGCCTAAGGGAAAGAAAAAGGGGTACTTTTTATTTTTGCTCAGTATATATAATTCAAGTATTAATAGCTAAACAAAATGCAAACAACTGATTGTTTATTTGAATATTATGTACACTATATTATATAGAGATTATTTAACTGCTGGGATCGATTATAGGGAAGTCCTTCTTGAGATGGTAGACGTGTGGTTCTTTTCAAGAACAAGCATATATGAGTGAGTGAAAAAACAAAACCAGGCCTACCATCGAGTGAAGGATTTCCTGTAATCGGTCACAGCAGTTAAATAATCTATTTATTACATTTTAAATTGTTTACATGTACTTATGATGAAATCTCAACTCATAGAAAATGTAATAGCCGTACGTCATTTTGAAATAAATAATTGAAAAGAAACTGTCCTAATTAAATCAGGAACTGTCAACTAGCCTTAATTAATAGTGGAATGAACTTTAGTGTAGGTGCATGTACACACACTATGTAACAGCTGTTTCAATATTGTGACATTTTATTTAATATTGAACATTTAAATGCCCAAACACATCCACAATACATTGAGTTCAAGCTACAGGTAAGATATCAATAATCCCAGATGTGTCTGGACATTTAAATGGGGAAATGATTTCTGTACCGACATGTTCCATTCCTGTTGTGACTAATATACAATCTATTTTCATCACACAACTGCGTTCTGGCAAACGACCAGTGAAAATGGACAAGAAATTGACATGTTATCGGTTGTTTGTTTCTGTTTATTTCTGCCTATTTCTGTCTGAACAAGGCTAGTCGAGATGGAGCTTGTACGGACAGAAACTTACTTGGTCGCAGCAGGATCTTGTAACAAGAACAGCTCGAGGGACAGTATTGTGTAAAACTGTGAAAGCAAAAATGTGAAAAATGTGCAAAGCAAACTATTTAATAGTTAACATGGTTAAATGTGAATAAATGTGAAAGGCAATTAAATTAATATTGTATGCACTATGGTTGTGATTGTAAATATAGATAATGACCATGATGACTATGATAACTAGTGAAGTAGTACATGTATATTATATATATATATATATATATATGTACATGTATATTATATATATATATATATATATATATATATGTATTAGGGCTGTCTATGAATGTTATGTTTAAAGGGACACATGGTAATCTTGATGTTTTGAAAACTCACGGCAGCTCGTTTGTTTTTCTACATACCAGTAACTTTAATGCATTAATTTTGTACAATCATTAATATAATCTGTAAGGATAGTACATGTTGTATCAAGAAAACTATTTTTGCATATTATTTACAGTTGATTATAATGCACCGATATTATAATCAAGCCTATGGTAGAATGAGATGAATAAACGAAAACTCCAAAAAAATAATAATTCAAGACGCTAATTTTAATGCTTGATAAAAACTTCAAGATTGCCGTGTGTCGCTTTAAGAAATATTATAATGACCTGGGCTAGCTTGGGGACTGGGTAAGG
The DNA here is from genome assembly GCA_037043455.1 of Cyrtodaria siliqua. Lineage (NCBI taxonomy): Eukaryota > Metazoa > Mollusca > Bivalvia > Adapedonta > Hiatellidae > Cyrtodaria > Cyrtodaria siliqua. The sequence goes on from JAWPHD010011308.1 coordinate 57,592, forward strand.
GTTGCAGGGGATAGAGTTACACAAACTTAAAAATAAATATGGAATTGAAGTACTAACATACTGATCTTTGTATATCCTTTCTCAGCAAATGTATTCCTACGTTTTCGGGCATTTGTTGATTTACATATATAGTTTGTATTACTACCATATCATCCCTTACTTGTAAATAGTTATATCTTTATATATTTACATTAATTTTACATTAATTTTTAATTAATCCCTCATCATCATTCATCAGTTTTTGCGCACAATATGATCTATTTATGTGTCGACGTGCCGTAAAACACCATTCATTCATTCATTCCTACGTATACGATACAGACTATTCAATTGTATCATGTTTGTTAAATTTTGAATGAGTGACCATAATTTAAAGGGACACAAGGCAATCTTGAGGTGTTTTATTTTAGCATAGATCTAGATTAATTTATCGGGTATCATTTTGACTTTAAACCTGCTTGCATATAATTAATAAGATTTTGAGTTGTCATTAGCTCTACTGGCCGAAGGCCAGAAGAGCTTATGGGATGGCGAGTTGTCCGTCGTCCGTCCGTCGTCCGTCGTTAACTTTTGGCTTGTGAACACTCTAGGGCCTTCATTATTAATCAAATCTTTACGAAACTTTACGGGACACAAGGCAATCTTGAGGTGTTTTATTTTAGCATAGATCTAGATTAATTTATCGGGTATCATTCTGACTTTAAACCTGCTTGCATATAATTAATAAGATTTTGAGTTGTCATTAGCTCTACTGGCCGAAGGCCAGAAGAGCTTATGGGATGGCGAGTTGTCCGTCGTCCGTCCGTCGTCCGTCGTTAACTTTTGGCTTGTGAACACTCTAGGGCCTTCATTATTAATCAAATCTTTACGAAACTTTTCCAGTGTCTTTATATCAATGAAAGCTAGGACAAGTTCGAAAACCAGCCGGATCGGATAAATTTCACCAGAGTTATGGCCCTTGTTTTGCTGAAAAATGCCATATTAAGCCTTGTGAACACTCTAGCACCTTCATTTATTATTTGATCTTTACCAAACTTGCACAGATTGTTAATATCAATGAAAGCTCGGACAAGTTCGAAAACCAGCCAAAACGGTTTGGTAACACCGGAGTTATGGCCCTTGTCTTTTCTGAAAATTGCTATTTTCTGCCTTGTGAACGCTCTAGCACCTTCATTTATTATTTGATCGTTACCAAACTTGCACAGATTGTTAATACCAATTATAGCTTGGACAAGTTCGAAAATCAGCTGAATTAGGTCAGTAAAACCAGAGTTATGGCCCTTGTTTTTTCTGAAAATTGCTATTTTCTGCCTTGTGAACGCTTTAACACCTTTATTTATTATTTGATTGTTACCAAACTTGCACAGATTGTTAATACCAATGATAGCTTGGACAAGTTCGAAAATCAGCTAAATTGGGTCAGTAACACCAGAGTTATGGCCCTTGTTTTTTCTTGAAAATGCTATTTTCTGCCTTGTGAACACTCTAGGGCCTTCAATATTAATCGGACCTTTACTTAACTTTGCCAGTGTCTTTATATCAATGAAAGCTCGGACAAGTTTGAAAACCGGCAAGATCGAAATAATTTCACCGGAGTTATGGCCCTTGTTTTGCTGAAAAATGCCATATTAAGCCTTGTGAACACTCTAGCACCTTCATTTATTATTTGATCTTTACCAAACTTGCACAGATTGTTAATATCAATGGAAGCTCGGACAAGTTTGAAAACCAACTAGATCGGACCATTAACAGCGGAGTTATTGCCCTTGATTTAGTTAAAAATGCTATATTTTGCCTCATTCAGACAATAGGGCCTTCATCTTTCATCCAATCTTTACCAAACTTTACCAGATAGTTTATATAAATGAAAGCTCAGACAACTTCGACGACCATCTAGATCTGACCATTAACAGCGGAGTTATGGCCCTTGATTTAGTTAAAAATGCTATATTTTGGACTCGTTAAGACGATAGGGCCTTTATCTTTCATTCGATCTTTACCAAACTTTACCAGATTGTTTATATTAATGACAGCTCAGACAATTTCGAAAACCAGCCAGATCGGAAGCTCGGACAATTTCGAAGACCAGCCAGATCAGACCAGTAACAGGGGAGTTATGGCCCTTGATTTAGTTAAAAATGCTATGTTTTGCCTCGTTAATTCGATAGGGCCTTTATCTTTCATCTGATCTTTACAAAACTTTACCGGATTGTTTATATTAATGACAGCTCAGACAATTTCGAAAACCAGCCAGATCGGACCAGTAACAGATGAGTTATGGCCCTTGATTCTGTTTAATTGCTATATTTTGCCTCGTTAAAATGATAGGGCCTTCATCTTTCATGCGATCTTTATGAAACTTTATGAGATTGTTCCTATCAATGAAAGCTTGGTCAAGTTCGGAAACCAGCTAGATCGGACCAGTAACAGTGGGGTTATGGCCCTTGATTTAGTTAAAAATCCTATATTTTGCCTCAAGACGATAGGGCCTTCATCTTTCATCCGATCTTTAAGAAACTTTACCAGATTGTTAATATCAATGAAAGCTTGGATGAGTTCGAAAACCATCCAGATTGGACCATTTACATCGGAGTCATGGCCCTTGATTTTCTGAAATATGCTACATCTTGGCCTCATTAAGATGAAAGGGCCTTCATTTGACGGGATTTCATTGAAATTTTGCAGGGATGATCAGTACCAAGCCTAGTTGTACATAGTCGCCGTGTTCCAGTTGAATGATTTTGGCAGAGTTATAGCCCTTTAAAGGTTTTAATACACAAACGTTGTTCTGACTAGTTCTCCTGAACCCATGGCCGGATTAAACAAAACTTTTTAGGGATGATCTATTCTATATCTAGTTGTGCACATCATCGCCGTGTTCCGGTTGAATGATTTTTGGCGGAGTTGGGGCCCTTTAAAGGTTTTAATACACAAACTTTGTTCTGACTAGTTCTCCTGAATCTGGCCGGATTTAAACGAAGCTTTTTAGGGATGATCAATTCCATGTCTAGTTGTGCAAATCATTGGCATATTCCCTTTAAAGGTTTTAATACACAAACTTTGTCTGATCTACTTGTCCTGAACCCCTCGCCAGTTTCAGTGAAACTTTGCAGGGATGATCAGCACCAATCCTAGCTGTGCATGTCATTGTCATGTTCCGGTTTACAGATATTTGGCAGAGTTATGGCCCTTTAGAGGATCTTTTTGATACCACAATTTTTTTCCGGGCTAGTTCTCTTGAACCCCTGGCTGGATATAGACGGAACTTGACAAGGATGATCAGTATCAAGCCTAGTTTTGCATATCATCGCCATATTTCGGTTGAATGATTTTTGGCAGAGTTGTGACCCTTTAAATGTTTTAATACACAAACTTTGTCCAGATGAATCGCTTCTGAACTCTTTGCCAGATTTCAGCGATCTTGGCGAGAACGATCAGTACTAAGCCTAGTTGCACCTGTCATTGCCATGTTCTGGTTGAATGATTTTTGAAAGACTTATGGCTCCTTATACATAAACTTTATATTGAGCCAGTAGAGCGTCCACAGGCCCTCTTGGGCCTCTTGTTTTCTCATGTTATTCTAACATAGGTTTTAATATAGTAGTGATGCAATTTAATCAACATGTTAATAATATGAAAAAACTATTTGCAATATACTATTCTAACGATTATTATTAATGATTAAACAAATGCAAATTATGTAGAAAAACTAATGGGACGCTGAGTTTTAAAAAATCTAGATTGCTGTGAGTCACTCTTGATTTTCTCTGTTCTTAAAATCATTGTAAAGTTACTTTACTTAATACACAAAATATGACAATATTATTATTATATGTGTACTGTCCTTATTTATATTAGTTTAAAATAGATCAAACTTTTAAATTATCTTTAACCTTAAAAGTGTGTGAACAGTTTAAAAAGTAATCATTTAAGCATAATGAATGCTGGTAAATGACATTTCTTTTTTGTATACTGAAAATTGTTCTGATTTATTTATGCCGATTTACAACAATGGTCCCCGTGTGGTTCCCGGCGGCCCCGTTTGGTCACGGGGCAAAGAATAGGGCCACAGCAGATCCCTTTGGAGGGGTAGGCAGAGGGGTAGAATCCCCCCAAATTCATGTTAATTTTATCATTTTTTGTTCATGTTCATTAAAGGTCTTCATTGTTTCAGGTGCCATCTCGCTCACATCAAAAGAGCAGTGGCAGAAAAACAATAAATGTGGCTCCAGCTTAAATGGAGTTTCTACGATAGAATTTGCAGCAACTCTGCAGTTCAGGGTGAGAAGGTTCTAGGCGCATTTTCCATATTTTATCTCGATGTACATGGAGGATGAGCCTGGCATGTTCATGCCTGTTAGGCGCCATATAACCTTTCATGTGTTGGTGCGCCTTAAAACCCAATTCAGTTCAATTACAACAATGGGGTTTAAGGTGTTTACCAATAATCACAAGGTTATCTGTCCAGAGCAATGTTAAGTCTAATGTTTACAAATTTATATCATTTACTGTGTATTGGACAATTTTCAGTCTATTAAATCCACAGGTGATCCGAGGAGGCCATACCTGTACGAGGAGGCCATACCTGTATGTGGTGTACTTCAACTGGCCTCATTTTAAGACTAATGTTCAATAAATATTGAACTGTGTGAATCAATACTATTATTGTCAATAAATTCATTGATTGATTTACATCTGATTTTACACATTGGTTATATTGGGACGGAGATGTGGGTTATATTGGGACGGAGATGTGGGTTATATTGATGTGGGTTATATTGGGATGGAGATGTGGGTTATATTGGGACGGAGATGTGGGTTATATTGGGACGGAGATGTGGGTTAGTGCTTGTCTGAAGGTCTGGTGAGGTGGGAGTCAAACCTGGGTCCTCAAGTCAAGGATCAAACCTTTGACCCTTTGTCACCAATCCATTTCTCTAGCAAAATGACAACTGCGCCTCATATTTGTAAATAAGCAGAGAAAAAAAATGGTTCAGGGAATCTAGGGAGACACATTTTATTACTGTCAGAGTAGGATTTAATTAGGCCATCCTTAACAAATTGTTGGTTTGTACATATCGTCACGCTCCGACTCAAAAAGGTTTAAGTGGGTAGGTAGGACCTTTTTTTTTTTTTCCCCAGTCCTTTACAGTTATGAAAGCGTTTTTACAAAACAGTGTCCTATTTGTATTATACGTATGATCTGTTCTGATGTGTCTCATTGATGTTGTTTTCAGATTAGCGGCAAGATCCTAAAAAAAGAGAAAAAAAAGTCCCTTAAATGCTAAAAAAAAAGTTGGGTAGCTGCCTTTTTATTGAGTAGATCAGACACAACAAACCAACCCATTTTTAAGGATGGCCTGATGGGGAGCATTTTATGAGATGCTGTGAAGAAGAACTCCAGTTTTGAAGTATTTGTCACGAATTATAATTGAATGTAACAGGAATTTTCGCTAGATATTGTATGTACAATATGCTGCTGTTAATCGATGGTACATGGCTACTTAAGACAAAATTCCTTTCGGAAAAAAATACTAAAACAACACATAACACAGCAAATAGTATTCCTTCAAAGTTTCACTATGGACAAAAGTATGCATTTGGCTCAAGCATTTGAGCAAACTTAGGATACAAAATTTTGCAAACTCTTTACGTTAAATAAAGTACTGAAATGGCTCAATTTTTCAAAGAGGAACTTCAACATTTACATGTATGAATTTCTCATTACAAAGTGTACCGGTACTGTGATTAAAACGGCTACAACATCACAGTTGTGTCCTTTCTCTAACTGAAACTTTTTTTTTTACAAAACATCTTGAGTTTCTTTGGAATATTATGTGGAATTAAGTGTGCAGTATATACAATATAGCGGAAATTCCTGAGTTGCGTTTCTTTTTCGCTTCAGTATATTTAGGTTAACAGCCGACTTTGGCAACTTTTCTTGCTTCTTTCAAACAAAACGAAAGACTTGCCTTTTTAGATCAGCTGTTACTACATGATCATGTTCTGACAGACATTAATATCAACTGTTACTTTACAGTGGATGTCACTTTAAATATTACTTTGATTTGAATGGCTTTTGTCGTTTTCCAGCACATTTTAGGCTATGACGGCCAGTTTATTTTGTGGTGGAGGCATACAACCCACTTATTTCTGGGTAGAATCAGCACTGTATACCTCTGTAAAAATCCATTCTTAATTCTCACAAGTCAGTGGGATTCGAATAAAAGTTATAACCAAATCAACCTTTCTTTTTCAGTGGGTGTTTCTGCCCGACCCTACAACAAGAGACAGATTGACCCTACCTCCCAAAGCCCAGGTGGACTTCAGGGCTGCTTGTTTCTGCCACAGGAATCTCATTGACATAGGCTATGTGTGCTCCGTCTGTCTTTCAAGTGAGTACAATACTACCAAATTGTCTCTTATTTGCAGCCCCTAGGAACGCTGCATTTTTTTAAAGCTGTAGCAAATCCAGGCTTACCCAGATTGCATAGAAGTCCAGTCTTAGGTTTTATGGATTTCTGTCTTTCCGTCTGTCTGTCTGTCTATGTGTTTTGACATTTTGGTTGAAGTTTTTGTTTCTTTCCTCATTTCTCGAAACCAAATTGTCCGAACGCTTTGAAACTTGGCACACATGTTCAGTATCATACACAATATAATATGACAAGAACTATAATTCTGTCATGTATTTTACCTGAATTATCCCCCTTATTGACTTAGATTATTCACTTAAATTGTTAAATGCACATTCACATTCTAAACAATATTTAACCAAAATCATACCAATTCATCATCATTACACACCATATAAGACAAGCACCATAACTGTTATGCTTTTTACCAGAATTATCTCCCCTTGCCTACTTAGATTTTTGGTTAAAATTGTGAATGCACAGTCATATTCCAAAAACAAACTAGAACTAGAACAAAAACATATGTCTCCCCACCATAATTTATGCACCAACCTGGCTGAAAGTTGCGCTCTGCACGTCGTCTTGATATGGTAAAAATTTGTGCCAAGTTATTTCAGATCCCTCAAGAGGTTCAAGAGATATTGAGCGGACACGAAATATAGTGCATATGACCTTCGACCTCTAAGTGTGACCTTGACCTTGACCGGACGTGGCTGGATGTTGCGCTCTGCACGTTGTCTCGATATGGTGAACATTTGTGCCAAGTTATTTCAAAATCCCTCGAGCGGTTCAAGAGATATGGTGGAGACACAAATATAGTATAGTATAGTGCTTATGACTTTCGACCTCTAAGTGTGACCTTGACCTAACGTGGCTGGAAGTTGCGCTCTGCACGTCGTCTAGATATGGTGAACATTTGTGGCAAGTTATTTCCAAATCACAAAAGCAGTTCAAGAGATATGGAGGAGACACGACTTGTGACGGACAGAGATCCAGACATACAGACATACAACCAAGCTAAAAACAATATGTCACCCCATTATGGGGACATATCACTGAAGGTGATGAACACCCCTGCTTTTTGCTATAGCCGATGAGGATGGGCAAAATCAGGGAGTACATTATAGGGAGGAGAAACGGGTTCATAAACGCTCTAGTTTATCGATTTATGTTGTCGCCATTTACTATTTTATCGATGCAGGTAAATCGATCGTAAGCGCGTTACATTTGAAAAGTTAAAATTTCAGCCAACATCTCAAATTAGGCAGTTTTTACAGCCCCTTTTTACGGCTTTCTGTTATAATCAACATCACAAAATTACATTCTTGACAAAGATAAATATGTCTACTATTCACTTTTTGTTATTATTAATGCCTAATATAACCCATACTTCGTATCTCGTTTGCAATAGCTCCACACCATTTTTAATTCTATAAAATTAAAAATTTAGCTGATATCTCAAAAGGCACATTTTCATCACCTCTTTTTAGGCTTTGTCTTATAATCACCACCATGAAATTACCTTCTTGACAAAGATAAATATGTTTACTATTCACTTTTTGTTATTATTAATGCCTAAATAACCCGTAGTCTCGTATCTCGTTTGCAATAGCTATACACTGTCACCATTTTTTATTTGGCGCAGAGTGGCGCCATCTTTGTTACACGGAACCGTCTGGTAAAATGTGCTTTTAAACATGCAAACAAATACACGCTCTGTATCAGAGGACACAATGTGAATAAATAATACTTATGTTTACATTTAGCACCTTTATTGAGTTTGTAAGTGTAATAATTTATAAGAATTTGCTGTTTTTCACACACTCGCGAAACAACCGGAAGTAGTCATTTTCACGGAGTAGTGAAACACATGCGCGACAACATAAATCGGCAAAACGAGCCCGTTTCTCCTCCCTATAACGTACTCCCTGGCAAAATCAAGAATAATAAATGTCTAAAATATCTGTTATTTTTTAATGGGAAAAAAATTCTATGTAAAACAAAGGTAAAAAAAAAAGAGGCCTATGACCAAGAGGGCCTGTGGACGCTTTACTGACCAAAGATAAAGTTTGTGTATAAGGGGCCATAACTCTGTCAAAAGAATTCAACCGTGACATGGCGAAGATATACGCAACTAGGCTTGGTACTGATCATCCTTGCCAAGTTTCCTTGAAATCCGGCCAAGGGATCAGGAGAACTAGTTGGGACAATGTTTGTGTATTAAAATATATAAAGGGCCATAACTCTGTCAAAAATCATTAACCAAAATACGTTGATGATATGCACTACTAGGCTTGATACTGATCATCCTTTTCAAGTTTCGTTAAAATCCAGCCAGTGGTTCAGGACAACTAGCCCGGAAAAAGTTTGTATATGAAAAACTTTTAAAGGGCCATAACTCCGCCAAAAATCTGTCAACCAGAACACAACAATGATCTGCACAACTGGGCTTGGTACTGGTTATCCCTGCAAAGTTTCGTTGAAATCCAGCCTGGGATTCACGACTTGTCCAGACAAAGTTTGTATTAAAACCTTTAAAGGGACATAACTCTGCCAAAAATCATTCAACTGGAACACAGCGATGATTTGCACAACTAGACCTGGAAGTGATCATCCCCAAAACATTTTGTTCAAATCCGGCCATGGGTTCAGGAGAACTAGTCCAGACAAAGTTTGTGTATGAAAACCTTCAAAGGGCCATAACCTGCCAAAATCATTCAATCGGAACACAGTGACCATATGTACAACTAGGCTTGGTACTGATCCTCCCTGCAAAGTTTCATTGAAATCTGGCCAAATGAAGGCACTTTTGTCTTAACAAAATTCCTATTTAGCCCCACTTCACTTTGTGAAAACTGGGGTATAATTATCAGAAAGCTTTGAAACTTGGCACACGTTCCTCTTCATTACACAACCATGTGACAAGCACTATGTGCATTTGTGCATTTTACCTGACTTGTTTGTGACAAGCCGGGGGGGGCTGGGAGAGGCTGGGGGTTAATAAGAGACCGTGAAAGATATGTACCAGGGCTTTCCTTAACAGAGGATAGGCAGGAGATTTATACTAAGTGGTTTTATATATACAGTTAGTTGTAGTTGGATTGATATTCCACTTCTGGTATGAAAATCGGGAATAGTTTACTGAAGTTTTCGTGTAAACAAATATAAACAAACAGAAAGTGATGGACGACGTTTTATTTAGTAAATAATATTGCATCATTGGCTCCCTTTTCAGTTCTTTCTTAAATAATGGTATTTCATCTATATTTCTGTTTCTCGTTTCAGTATTTTGCACATTCAGTCCGATCTGTTCTACATGTCAGTAAGTAATAAGTAATACTTTCCTCTTTCATCTTTCATAGAGAAGTCCGAAGGCTTTTTAGTATAGATACCACAGTCTACTTGAGAGTACTGTATAGGTGTACAAATATAGAAGTAAAAAACATCCCATTTAGTCGTGTTACTGTACAATAGTTTTCAAGTTTTCTAGATGTCATTTTTCGAAATGAAGTTCATAAGATTCACTTACATATTCTTAGTGATATGACCTTCTGCACTAGAAAACTACTATGACAAATAGGGGTCATTTGGCATTTAAGAAAATAAAATTCTGACGTGAAACTACATTCATTCGGTACCTCTTAAAGTATTCTACTTTCAGTTTCAAACTTCCAAGTTGACAAATGGAATATTATAACCATGCAAATGGTTCTTAGCTCTCACAAAAAAGTCGAGACATTTCAGCCAGAAAAACAGGCCTTAAATACTCAGAAATGCTTTTATCACAAAAAAAGTCAAGGATTATATAGTTGAGAACTTTCGACTTCAGCAGGCAAGGCACGAATACCAACGTGATTTACTTCCTGTTTACCTATATACATCGGTGCAGTTTGTAGTGTACTCGCTTCTCTCCTTTTAATGGAATATTTAAGTTTAAACTAGGCAAAACAACACAAAATAATCATATTTTGACACTTTGTAAAAAGGATGATTGCAGATACTTGTTTATTACCATTAAATGTATTCATGAATTGCAATTAAATGCAGTTAAAATAAGAAACCTGGAAAATTCCACACAAAAAAACTACAAACAATTTTCAACAAATGTCCTACTATGAGTGACCTTGAACTGAAGGTCAAGGTCATGAAAAGATTGGTAATGTAAGATAACTATAAGGCCATCCTTAAAAAAATATTTGTTTGCTGTGCTCCGACCCTGAATTTTTTAAGTGGGTAGGTCTTTTTTTTTTTGCCACAGTCCTGGTTAAGCATATTTACAAATCATAATTTCCTATCTCAATGTATTATAATGCAGTCTGTTGATAACCTCATTAATATTTCTTTACGAATAATTATTTAGTAAAAAAAAAAAAATCCGAAAAGGCAAAAAAATAAAATCGGTCGCTGCCTTTTTAGACAGTCGGTCGGAGCACAGCAAACAAACACTTTTTTAAGGATGGCCTAATGATCATATGTAACAGCTTTGTAACTACCAAATCAATCTATTGAATAGTATTCAAGTTATGATGTAACTCAACCAGAAGTTGACCTTTTCAATAAAGTATGACCTTGAACTGAAATTCAATGTCATGGACACGTTGGCAGTGTTGGATAGCTAACAACCATAAGAACAACTGCAAATATCAAATTTACCTGTTCAGTAGTATTCAAGGTATGCGGTTTTGGCGAAACATAGAAACATTTCTTAACCAAGACTATAAAATAACTTTTGAACGTTTGTAATATTTGCTGTTGAACTGCAGATATTGATTTACAACCTTTCCTTTGCAGAACAACATTCAAGATAATGGCACCTACCAAAGTTACGAGAAAGAAATTGAAGAAAGCAGCTAGTTGATACAGACTATTTGTATTTTTTGCCCTGGCAACCATCAGCTCAACATGTATGAAATTGCGGAATTACTATTATACCCCTTGCATTGTATGTGCAATTTACTTGATCTTTTTCAAGTTACTCAACTTTTCTTTATACATTGTGTGACCCGTCACACGAAAAAGGACGGCCTGGAACATTTGAGTGTTGAACATTCTGAAACTCGTGAAACATAAAAGACAGACCACTGAGATTGGTTTGTAATGAAGTCATTCAGAACTAAGAAGTACCACGGTCAAACTGTGAGTGGTAAAAGAACATTCATGTCACATGGTGCTTACTGCTTGACTGAAATCGTGTAATATAGAATGAAGCTTTACATTTAGTATTTCAATGTACCTGAAAATTGAGCTCAATTCACAGTCGGATGTCAGTAGCTGCTCTAGGTATATCAAGATATGCAATGTCATCCAATTTTGAATAAAAAAATAAAATAATGAAGTCGTTGATATTATTTCGACTCCATGTAGAACATCAAAAAGATGTGTGAAATGTGTTCTGGCAGTAATGATTTATTATACGCCTGTCTTGATGGGACGTATTATGTGATTACATCCGGTAGTGTCCGCACCATAACTGGAGCAGTTTTAATCCAATCTTGATGAATCTTCGATACAGTGTTTATGGCCACAATACTTCGGTCATGTTCGATAACCAACGCTATTGCTCAAGAAACACCATAGTTATGGCCCTTGGATTGTTGAAAATTGACGGAGTCCTCTTCATAACTGGAGCAATTTTAATCCAGTCTTAATGAAACTTGGATACAATGTTTATGGCCACAAAAGCTCGCTTAAGTACGATAACCACTGCTATTGCTCAAGAAACACCAGAGTTATGGCCCTTGGACCCATGGCTTGGTGGAAATAGACGAACTTTATGCTGTCTGCAGCTCAGTACCTTTAGTTATTAATATTAATCATAAAATCACACAACTTTTTACTGAGAATATTGAGTTTCTAAATAATTATGTTGTGTGAGAAGTAGTAGGGTTGTCCCACTAGATCTATGCCTAAAATTGTCCAATAAAACTGTTACCATTCATAAATAATAATAATAAATCTGCCTTCAATCTGGTCCACATTTCCACATTTATGACGTTTATATTGTGTCAATTTGGCACTCTTGTTTTATATAAAGTCCGATTCATAAAAGTGGTTATGTTCAAACCATACCTCTGCCTTCATAAGCGCCAATCTGTTAATTTTTATTTCGATGTAGGGTGGGCCTGGAACATTTATTCCTGTTCACGCCACAAGATTGTGCCATAAAATCATTGGTTATAATTTTGAAATGACAGATGAAAGGAGATGAAATCTGGCTGTTTTACAGATAGCTTTAGAAGTTTGAACTTTGCTTAAAGTTTTCTTGAAAGGGCTAGTACCAACTGAACTGAAATGGGGTTTGGAGGCGCACCAACACATGAAAGGTTATATGGCGCCTAACAGGAATGAACATGCCAGGCTCATTCTCCATGTACATCGAGATAAAATATGGAGAACGGGCCTAGAACCTTCTCACCCTGAACTGCAGAGTTGCTGCAAGTTCTATTGTAGACACTCCATTTATGCTGGAGCCACGTTATTGTTTTTCTGCCACTGCTGTAGTGATATGAGCGAGATGGTACCGGAAACAATGATGAAGACCTTTAATGATCATAAACAAAAAACAAGAGGTCAATGACCTTGAAGCTCTACTGATAGGTTTTTTATAGCTAGATCAGCATTCCTGTGAAGTTTCATGAAAATCCGTCGAGTAGTTTCTGAGGAGTAGTCGCTACAAGTTTTCATTATATAACTCAGTTTCGGAGTAGTCGCTACAAGTTTTCATTATATAACTCTATGTAAACAAAGATGGCGGCCATGTTTAACGTCAGATCAAATCAATTTTTGACAAGGATCAACATCATGTCATACTGATCATTTTAGAAAAAGTCGCATATCAATATCACTTATAGTTTTCAAGAAGTAGTCGCTACAAACTTGTTTTTAGCTCTACTGATCAGAGATCAGCAGAGCTTATGCCGTGGTGCGGCGTCCGTCGTCCGTCTGTCCGTAAACTTTTTTTTGTAGCGACTTCTCCTCTGAAACTACTGAATGGATTTTCATGAAACTTTACAGAAATGTTGCCCATGAAGTCTAGTTGATCCTAGCAAAAATTCATGTTGATGTGAAATCCAAGATGGCCGCCAGATCTAAAAATAGGTTTTTAAAAAACAAGTTTGTAGCGACTTCTTCATGAAAACTATAAGTGATATTGATATGGGACTTTTTCTAAAATGATCAGCATGACATGATGTTGGTCCTTGTCGAAAATCGTTTTGATTCGACGTTAAACATGGCTGCCAGCGGCCATCTTTGTTTACTTAGAGTTATATAATGAAAACTTGTAGCGACTACTCCTTTGAAACTACTTGACAGATTTTCATGAAACTTTACAGGAATATTGCTCCTAATGTCTAATTGATCCTAGCAAAATTTCAGATCGGCCAGAAATTCAAGATGGCCACCACAGCTAAAAATAGATTTTTAAAAAAGAAGTTTGTAGCGACTACGTCTTGAAAACTATAAGTGATATTGATATGGGACTTTTTGTAAAATGATCAGCATGACATGATGGTTATAAGAGTCAAACATTATTTTGATTCGACGTTAAACATGGCTGCCAGTGGCCATCTTTGTTTACATAGAGTTATATAATGAAAACTTGTAGCGACTACTCCTCTGAAACTACTTGACAGATTTTCATGAAACTTCACAGGAATGTTGCTCTTGATGTCTAATTGATCCTAGCAAAATTTCAGGTCGCCCGGAAATTCATGATGGCTGCCATGGCTAAAAATAGATTTTCAAAATACAAGTTTGTAGCGACTACTACTTGAAAACTATAAGTGATATTGATATTGGACTTTTTGTAAAATGATCAGCATGACATGATGTTGGTCCTTGTCAAAAATTGTTTTGATTCAACGTTAAACATGGCTGCCAGCAGCCATCTTTGTTTACAAAGAGTTATATAGTAAAAACTTGTAGCGACTAATACTTTGAAACTACTTGGCAGATTTTCATGAAACTTTACAGGAATGTTGCTCTTAATGTTTAATTGATCCTAGCAAAATTTCAGATTGGCCAGAAATTCAAGATGGCCGCCACAGCTAAAATTAGATTTTTTAAAAAAGAAGTTTGTAGCGACTACGTCTTGAAAACTATAAGTGATATTGATATGGGACTTTTTGTAAAATGATCAGCATGACATGATGGTTATCAGAGTCAAACATTATTTTGATTCGACGTTAAACATGGTTGTCAGCGGCCATCTTTGTTTACATAGAGTTATATAATGAAAACTTGTAGCGACTATTCCTGTGAAACTACTTGACGGATTTTCATGAAACTTCACAGGAATGTTGCTCTTGATGTCTAATTGATCCTAGCAAAATTTCAGGTCGGCCGGAAATTCAAGATGGCCGCCACGGCTAAAAATAATTTTTCAAAAAACAAGTCTGTAGCGACTACTTCCTGAAATCAAAATCAATCAGTAGAGCTTCAAGGTCATTGACCTCTTGTTTGAAAAATTATTTTTAGCCGTGGTGTCCTTCTTGAATTTTCGGCCGACCAGAAATTTTGCTAGGATCAATTGGACATCAAGAGCAACTTTCCTGTGAAGTTTCATGAAAATCCGTCCAGTAGTTTCAGAGGAGTAGTCGCTACAAGTTTTCATTATATAACTATGTAAACAAAGATGGCCACTGGCGGCCATGTTTAACAATGCATCAAAATAATTTTCGACAAGGATCAACATCATTCCATACTGATCATTTTAGAAAAAGTCTCATATCAATATCACTTATAGTTTTCAAGAAGTACTCTCTACAAACTGGCCAGTAGAGCTTATGCGATGGCGAGTTGTCCGTCGTCCGTCCGTCCGTCCGTCGTTAACTTTTGCCTTGTGAACACTCTAGGGCCTTCATTATTAATCGAATCTTTACGAAACTTTGCCAGTGTCTTTATATCAATGAAAGCTTGGACAAGTTTGAAAACCAGCCGGATCGGATAAATTTCACCAGAGTTATGGCCCTTGTTTTGCTGAAAAATGCCATATTAAGCCTTGTGAACACTCTAGCACCTTCATTTATTATTTGATCTTTACCAAACTGATTGTTAATATCAATGAAAGCTCGGACAAGTTTGAAAACCAGCCAAATCGGATCAGTAACACCGGAGTTATGGCCCTTGTTTTTTCTGAAAATTGCTATTTTCTGCCTTGTGAACGCTCTAACACCTCCATTTATTATTTGATCTTTACCAAACTTGCACAGATTGTTAATACCAATGATAGCTTGGACAAGTTCGAAAATCAGCTAAATTGGGTCTGTAACACCAGAGTTATGGCCCTTGTTTTTTCTGAAAAATGCCATTTTCTGCCTTGTGAACACTCTAGCACATTCATTTATTATTTGATCTTTACCAAACTTGCACAGATTGTTAATATCAATGAAAGCTGAAATAAGTTCGAAAACCAGCTAAATCGGATCAGAAACACCGGAATTATGGCCCTTGTTTTTTCTGAAAAATGCTATTTTCTGCCTTGTGATCACTCTAGGGCCTTCAATATTAATTGGACCTTTACTTAACTTTGCCAGTGTCTTTATATCAATAAAAGCTCGGACAAGTTCGAAAACCGGCAAAATCGAAATAATTTCACCGGTGTTGTGGCCCTTGTTTTGCTGAAAAATGCCATATTAAGCCTTGTGAACACTCTAGCACCTTCATTTATTATTTGATCTTTACCAAACTTGCACATATTGTTAATATCAATGGAAGCTTGGACAAGTTTGAAGACCAGCTAGATCGGACCATTAACAGTGGAGTTATTGCCCTTGATTTAGTTAAAAATGCTATATTTTGCCTCATTAAGACAATAGGGGCTTCATCTTCCATCCAATCTTTACCAAACTTTACCAGATTGTTTGTATAAATGAAAGCTCGGAAAAGTTCGACGACCAGCTAGATCGGTACATTAACAGCGGAGTTATGGCCCTTGATTTAGTTAAAAATGCTATATTTTGACTCGTTAAGACGACAGGGTTTTATCTTTCATTCGATCTTTACCAAACTTTACGAGATTGTTCACATCAATGAAAGCTCGGTCAAGTTCGGAAACCAGCCAGATCGAACCAGTAACAGTGGAGTTATGGCCCTTGATTTAGTTCAAAATCCTGTATTTTGCCTCGTTAAGACGATAGGGCCTTCATCTTTCATCCGATCTTTAAGAAACTTTACCAGATTGTTAATATCAATGGAAGCTTGGACGAGTACGAAAACCATCCAGATTGGACCATTTGCATCGGAGTCATGGCCCTTGATTTTCTGAAATATGCTATATCTTGGCCTCATTTAGACGAAAGGGCCTTCATTTGGCCGGATTTCATTGAAACTTTGCAGGGATGATCAGTACCAAGCCTAGTTGTACATAGTCACCGTGTTCTAGTTGGATGATTTTGGCAGAGTTATAGCCCTTTAAAGGTTTTAATATACAAACTTTGTTCTGACTAGTTCTCCTGAACCCCTGTCCGGATTAAACGACTTTTTAGGGATGATCGATTCTATATCTAGTTGTGCACATCATCGCCGTGTTCCGGTTGAATGATTTTTGGCGGAGTTAGGGCCCTTTAAAGGTTTTAATACACAAACTTTGTTCTGACTAGTTCTCCTGAACCTCTGGCCGAATTTAAACGAAGCGTTTTAGGGATGATCAATTCCATGTCTAGTTGTGCAAATCATTGGCGTATTCCGCTTAAATGATTTTTTTGGCAAAATTATGGCCCTTCAAAGGTTTTAATACACAAACTTTGTCTGATCTACTTCTCCTGAACCCCTCGCCAGATTTCAATGAAACTTTGCAGGGATGATCAGCACCAAGACTAGTTGTGCAGTGCATGTCATTGTCACGTTCCTTCAAAGGATTTTGATACCACAATTTTTTTCCGGGCTAGTTCTCTAGACGAAACTTGACAAGGATGATCAGTATCAAGCCTAGTTGTGCATATCATCGCCATATTTCGGTTGAATGATTTTTGGCAGAGTTGTGACCCTTTAAATGTTTTAATGGACAAAGTTACACAAACTTTGTCCAGATTAGTCTCTTCTGAACTCTTTGCCAGATTTCAGCGAATCTTGGCAAGAATGATCAGTACTAAGCCTAGTTGCACCTGTCATTGCCATGTTCTGGTTGAATGATTTTTGAAAGACTTATGGCCCCTTATTCATAAACTTTATCTTGAGCCAGTAGAGCGTCCACAGGCCCTCTTGGGCCTCTTGTTTGAAAATCTATTTTTAGCTGTGGCGACCATCTTGAATTTCCGACCAACCTGAAATTTTGCTACGATCATTTAGACATCAAGAGCAACATTCCTGTGAAGTTTTATGGAAATCCGTCGAGTGTGGGGGGGGGGGGGGGGGGGGGGGGGGGATGGTAGGGTAGTATGTGGGAGGGGGTGGAGGGGGCAACATATATGTGTAAGAAATTACCAAAACAACACAGATATATGTAAAACAAGAGGTCAATGACCTTGAAGCTCTACTGATTGATTTTGATTTCAGGAAGTAGTCCCTACAGACTTGTTTTTTGAAAATCTATTTTTAACCGTGGCGGCCATCTTGAATTTCCGGCCGACCTGAAATTTTGCTAAGATCAATAAGACATTAAGAGCAACATTCCTGTGAAGTTTCATGAAAATCCGTCAGGTAGTTTCAAAGAAGTAGTCGCTACAAGTTTTCATTATATAACTCTGTAAACAAAGCAGCCATGTTTAAGGTCAAATCAAAACGATTTTCGACAAGGACCAACATCATGTCATACTGATCATTTTAGAAAAAGTCCCATATCAATAGCTCTTATTGTTTTGAAAAAGTAGTCGCTACAAACTTATTTATTTTAAATCTATTTTTAGCTGTGGCGACCATCTTGAATTTCCGGCCGACCTGAAATTTTTCTAGGATCAACTAGACATCAAGAGCAACATTCCTGTGAAGTTTCATGAACATCCGTCAATTAGTTTCAGAGGAGTAGTCGCTACAAGTTTTTACTATATAACTCTATGTAACCAAAGATGGCCACTGGCAGCCATGTTTAACGTCGAATCAAAATAATTTTCCACAAGGATCTACATCATGTCATGCTGATCATTTTAGAAAAAGTCCCATATCAATATCACTTATAGTTTTCAAGAAGTAGTCGCTACAAACTTATTTTTTAAAAATCTATTTTTAGCTGTGACGGCCATCTTGAATTTCTGGACGACCTGAAATTTTTCTAGGATCAATAAGACATCAAGAGCAACATTCCTGTGAAGTTTCATGACAATCCGCCAAGTAGTTTCAGAGGAGTAGTCGCTACAAGTTTTTACTATATAACTCTATGTAAACAAAGATGGCCACTGGCAGCCATGTTTAACGTTGAATCAAAACAATTTTTGACTAGGATCAACATCATGTAATGCTGATCATTTTAGAAAAAGTCCCATATCAATATCACTTATAGTTTTCAAGAAGTAGTCGCTACAAACTTATTTTTTAAAAATCTATTTTTAGCTGTGACGGACATCTTGAATTTCCGGCCGACCTGAAATTTTTCTAGGATCAATTAGACATCAAGAGCAACATTCCTGTAAAGTTTCATGACAATCCGCCAAGTAGTTTCAGAGAAGTAGTCGCTACAAGTTTTTACTATATAACTCTATGTAAACAAAGATGGCCGCTGGCAGCCATGTTTAACGTTGAATCAAAACAATTTTTGACTAGGATCAACATCATGTCATGCTGATCATTTTAGAAAAAGTCCCATATCAATATCACTTATAGTTTTCAAGAAGAAGTCGCTACAAACTTGTATTTTAAAACTCTATTTTTAGCTTTGGCGGCCATCTTGGATTTCACGTCAACATGAATTTTTGCTAGGATCAACTAGACTTTATGGGCAACATTTCTGTAAAGTTTCATGAATATCCATCCAGTAGTTTCAGCTGTGAAGTCGCTACAAATAAAAGTTTACGGACAGACAGACGGACAGAGGGACGGACGACTGACGCCGCACCACGGCATAAGCTCTGCTGATCTCTGATCAGTAGAGCTAAAAACAAAAAAACATTAAAAATATTCCAGTTTCGAGCATGGGGGGGGGGGGGGGGGGGGGGGGGGGGGGGGGGGGGGGGGGACATAGGTATGTTTAAGAATTGACCAAAACAACAGAAATATATAAAAGAAAATAAAAATAAAAAGTTTCGAGTGTGTGTGTGTGGTGCGGGGGTGGGGGGAGCAACATATGTGTAAGAAGCTATGTTTAAGAATTGACCAAAAAACACAGGAATGTGTAATGGGGTGGGGGAGGGGAAGTTGGAGGTGGGGGGAGGTGATGGGGCAACATGTGTAAGAATTGACAAAAGCAACATGGCCAAATTTGGTTGTGCTAGGATAAGAAATGTAAGATATATAGACTTGTAAACACAGCTTACATGCAAACCTTGATGTGGGACGCCGACCCCGTGGCGATTACATAAGCTCTCTTATTCTTCGAATATTTGAGCTTAAAATGAACAAGAATTCGGGTGGGGGGGGGGGGTCTACCCCTCTGCCTTCCCCTCCAGAAGGCCCTATTCTTTGCCCCGTAACCAAACTTGTGCACTGGGGTTCAGTTTGGATGTAGAAAAATAAAATAAAAAGTCAGATAATATTGTTCAAAACCTTTAATATTAGTAACTGTAATGGTTAACCTCTCTAAATAACGAATGTTAACACATTGTTGTTGGAATTTACGAAAGTATACAATCATGAAGATGTTTTGTTAGCTTGGATGCTCGCTTTGTAGTTAAATATTTTACAGTTAAAATGCTCTATATACATTGGAATTTCCCATGCAAAATCACTGTTGCTGAGAAATTATAATTTTAAATAACTGAATGTCTCGACACACAATACTGTTGTTTTTTTAGAAGAAGTTAAAAAGCGTCACATCTAAAACAATGACGTTATGTAAACAAGCATCCCAAACACATTCTAAACAGAGAGAATAATAATTTATTCGTAGAAAATCTCTGGGTACATATACAACAGTGATGTCCAATGTATTAACAACGGAATACTGATATAGGCCGTTAAACTTTCATAAAAATATTTGGACAATTAAGTCCTCTCCAAATTATAGTGAAAAATATGTTTTATGGACCACAACCACTTCCGCTATGCAATAAATGGGACACATGGCAATCTTGGAAACATTTATCAGGAATTACTATTTATATTTCAATGCATTTGGACTTGGATAATTTTTCAAAAATTCTTGGATACCCGTTCATACTACCAAGTATCTGATGCAATATAAAATATAAAAAATAGTAACATGCAAAACAAACTCAATTTACACTGAACTGTTGTTATGCCGTTACTTAGGGATTCCGAGTGTTAAAAAAATCAAGATTGTCATGTGTCTCTTTAATACATATTTTGTGATAAATATATATGTACAAGATGATTTTAACAAAACCTTTCCCTTAAATAGATAGGCAGCAAAGCAATTTTTTTTTTTTTTTTGTAGAACTTTATTAGAAATAGATACGCAGCAAAGCAAATTTTTTTCTTTCCTTTTTTGTAAATTTTTATTGAAAACGCCTGACATTGGCAAACGTTATATACCCCCTTCATCATTCGGTGGTAAAGGCATAAAAAAAACAATGATGGTGAGTGATGCTCAATGTATAGGTAACATGTTTTGTTAAATATGTTTTGTAACATGTCAACATATCAACTTGCCCTTTATGATTGATAAATTTAGCAAATATTTATTCTTCCATAGAATAATCCAGACAATGAAAACAAGAGCAGCACCTAGTGGGGCATATATGCCATACATTGGCAAGGTTGAGTTACGGGTTAAAACTTTTTCAAAGCGGAGATAATTCAGAAAATTAGAATCAGATAGTTATGGGCCTTTATAAGATGCATTCATTAGATCAAGTTGAAGAAGTGTGCAAAGTTTCATATTTGTATACCTAATACTTTGGAAGTTATTAGCCACAATCACTTATAAAAAGTTAAGGTCAAGTTCAACCTTTTTTTAAAAATTGTAATAATCGAAAACTATGAACCAGAGAGTTATGGGCCTTTATCAGATGTATTCATTGGATCATGCCGAAGATGTTTCATTGTTGTACACCTTATACTTTGAACGTTATTAACCACAATCAGTTGTGAGGTAAAATTTAACAGACCGACAGACTGACAACATAAAACGTCCCTACGAGCATATAAAAACGATTTACTAAAGAGTAGGAAAATAACAAGCATATTATCTGGACAGTGTAAACCGTAACGTGAATAAGATATAAACCTCAAAGCACAAGGGACAGCTTGAGAAAACACTGCCATCCAAAGTTCCTTTTTTGTTGAAATTTTTTATTAATCAACATTAGCTTAGCCCCAAGGAAGCGCTCTTAAGATATGCACGTGATGAGCACTGAGGAGAAAATAAAGTAATCGTTCAAGTAAGAGCATTATACAGGCACAGGCATAAATTATTATAAGGTACTGGTCTACTTCAAGTTCTGCAGATTTTGCAATGAAAAACACGTTCCATAAAACACTCGTAAGAACGCGTTTGTGAAATGATCAAACATTCATTGGACTTGGAGTTTGTAAAATCAGTATGGAAGGGAATTCTCTAATTTCCTTCCAGAGTAACTAGAAATGTGTCCATGGGACACAGATGCCCCAACTAAAAAATATTTTGGATGGATTTCGACGCCGAATCGATATGCACATCTTGACATCATAGGTAAGCATCATGTAAAGGTTCAATCGGTTGAAAACTGTGGGCGGAGATGACACGAGATAGTTTACATAAAATTTGACAAAAAAGGCCATAACTCCGGTAATACACAGTTGATTTTGCTGCCAAATTGACAAGCACATCTTCTCATCATAGGTAAGCATCCTGTAAAGTTTCGAAAAAATCAGTTAAAAACTGTGGGAGGAGAAAGACGCACAAACTTTTTTGGGACGGAAGGTCACTCGGACACCGAACAGACATGGCTAACGCTATATGGCCCCTCAACATTCGGTGGTGAAGGCATAAAAAACAATGAAGGTCAGTGATGCTCCATGTATACGTATAAACATAGGACAGACTAGAATACACACTTTTATAATAAAGCAAGTTATACACTATCAATACTGTATTTTACATATTTAAATGCTTATTTTGATATGTTCTTTAGAATTCTTTCACAAGATGGGAAACTTTTTTTTTTCACACGACAGTGGCTACAAATGAGTATTAAAAACAACAAAACACTTCTCCAAACACAAGAAATAATTCAAATGCCTTTGAACAATGTTTTGTGATGTTTATGTGTATTAATATTGCATTAATTCTATAAATAGTATTAGTTATGCATTATTCCAAGGCAAGATCAAATGAATGTTTTTTCTACTGTAGTAAAATACATATTATTCCCCCAAAAAAGGAAAATGATTGTCTTCGTATAATTGTTTGTGCAAAAATAGAAAAATACACACTGAGATTCAATAACTGAGCAGATAACGGCTTACTATTCAGTCACCTACTATAAATAAAGGTATGTGAACAGCAATTAACCTGTATACTTTGATCCTGAGCTATATGCTGTGAGAGAGATACTCATGTTGAAAGGAATTAGAGTTGACGGTACCTTAATTCTACACAACCGTTTAAAACATACACAGCGAGCAGCGCTAAATGCAGTCTAGAATAAAAAAGCCCCATCCCTTTTTTAAATATTTAAAAGCAAATTTGTTTTAGCATCCATTCCAAGCACTTGCAACAAAACTCATGGAATGGTGTGGAAGTAAAACGTAAAAATATTTACATGGTCAAAATAAAAATGTTCTTACACATGTTAAAAAATCGCAATGTTCCATGAAGTTTAAATTGGTCAAAATTTAAATAAAGGGACACACAGGCAATCTTGATATATTTTAAGCTAAAGGTCTCATAGTTTTCCACATAAGTTGCATATTTTCAAATCCTTATTAATAATTGCTGGAATCGACCAAAGCACAGTTTTTGCATCTTACCCATTGTTTTATTTCAATTTGACTTCGTATATTTTATATCCCAAAAATAGGTCTCGGACCGGGGCTGGTCACTATCACATAATATTATGACCGGATGACATCACACTGCGCAAAGAAGAAAATGCACAAATGAGGTATATTAAAATATTTGCAGATTTCAAGTGAAAATGATACCAGACATACTAGACTTACAAATTAAGGTTCAATTCATAGGGGCGCGCTGACGATCAAAAATGTACCTGACCCTGACATATGACCAATTAAAATCCCATCAGGTATTTACACCTGTGTGGATAAATCACACGCTGTCCACAAACAAACCTAATATACAACAGAACACATGGTCAATGTGTGTGGCCAAACTGAGCTTGGACAATGGTGGGCAGAGTTTATGGATCTTTAGGAATCTATATAGAGGATCTTGAGTGACTGTTTATTATTGATTTTAGTAAACAAGTTGGATAAAAATGATAGGATAAATGGGTCTGCTGAGTATCCTATCTTTTTATCCAACAAGTTTATTAGTCCATAAACACTCATGTAAGATCCTCTTTTCTTATGGCAATGCAGTTATGAGCTTGGTTTGCAGTTTTATGCAAAGGGGCATAACTCTGTTGAAATGAAAGACAAAGTTATTGGTCATGGGTAACAATATTCTGTGGTAAGATGAATATGCCTGTGAAGTTTCATGAACATAGGTCAAATACTTTTCAAGTTATGGCCAGTTTTGAGCTTGGTTAGGTTGCAGGTTAAAGTGTGACGGACGACATACGATGGCGGACGACAGACAAAGTGATCCCTAAGTGTCTGCTATGCTACGCAGGTGACATAAAAATGTACCTGACCCTGACATTTGACTAAATCCTATCAGGTATTTACACTTGTAGATAAAGCACTTGGTATCCCACAAATAAACCTAATATACAACAGAACACATGATCATGTTCGTGGCCAAACTAAGCTTGCACAATGGTGGGCGGAGTTGACGGATCTTGGGGATCTATAAATGATTGTGCTTGAACAATACATGTCGATTACCACGTGTCCCTTTAATATTAATTGTTCCTCATACCATCAACAATCGTTTTATGTATTGTATAAACAAAATAACTGTGCTTTATATGAGGACCTCAAGGTTGATTAGCATCACTGAGCTGAGTCATACTCTTAAAGGGACAAACGGCAAATCTTTGATTTGTTAAAAACTCGCTTCGTTCAGTTAGTTTTTCTACGGGCTATTCCATTAGAATATACATGGGACCCAGGAAGGCACTTTGAAACTGAACACCCACCCATAGATGCAAAATTGAGTTTGAATAGCCCTACATAACTTTCATTTGTTCAATCATTAATCTTAATTATTAGAATAGTTCAAAGCAAACTGAAGTCAAAATGATACAGAATTAATAAGTCTAGGTGCTCATTTTAATGCCTGATATAAAACTCAAGATTGCTGTGTGCCTTTAAAAGAAGTCTTTAGCTATTAGTTGCAGCTCCTTAAAGGGACTGGAGGTAACATCACGTTTTTTTATTTAAACTTGAATGGACATCTTCCAGATTGTCTTCAGTCCCTTTAAAATCTTCTAACAAATCACCTTGAGCCTCTTTAACAAAACAGGTATACCAGCTGATCACCTATACAACCAACCTAACATCATAGTCTAGTCAGGGTACCAGTTGGCCTATAATATCATATAATAGGCAGGGTACCAGTATATAACCCAACTGTATGGTCGATGTACCAGTCAACCTATAACATCATAGTATAGTCTATCTACCCGTCTATAATATCAATATTATGGCCAGTCTATAACATCGTAGTACAGTTGGGATACCAGTCAGCCTATAACATAGTATCATAGGCAGGGTACCTGTACATAATGTATGGCCAGTGTACCAGTCGGCCTATAATAGACTGTGTACCACAAAATTAATGCCAAAGTTAATAATGCTGATTTAAAAATGTGTCGGTCTATAATTCATAGCCTACAACTTCATACAACATGTGCATATGAATTGTTGAATACCTTTTCCCTTTAGCTATATGATATCGACTTAAATGGTGTTATTTTATATAATACAGCTTTTTAAAGCTTCCTGGACAAAAACTTTCATCTTTTTTACATAAAACAGCTTCCAGGACAAGACCATATTCTTTCAGAGATTGCCCCTCTCTCCTTGCTCAACTCTATGGCCTCGAACAACGACTTGAAATTACCAACTCCGAATCCTGAAGGAAATAACAAAATATTAGTGTAAAGGTGTAAAATATCATTATATAAAATTAAAATTGATGACCTTTTGTTATCAAAAATAATTTACAATAAATATATTTCTTTTAGCAGTTGTTATACACTTAATTTTAAGCTTGTTTCCCTCCAACAAGAATGTTAAATCAAATAGAAGGTTCTAGGCCCATTTTCTATATTTTATCTCGATGTACATGGAAGATGAGCCTGGCATGTTCATTCCTGTTAGGCGCCATATAACCTTTTCATGTGTTGGTGCGCCTTAAAACCCCAATTCAATTCAAATATAAGCAAGAGCCTCGTGCGGTTACCGGGCACGAACTGGACCACTGCTTATCCAGGTAGAGGGGCAAAATCCCAACACATTTATGTTCATGTAAATTTATGTTCATGTTGTCATGTTCATAGTCGTCATTTTGATCCCTGTATTGTTTCAGCATTGAACATAGCTTCTAGGCCCATTCTGCATATTTTTATATATACTCAGCAAAAATAGAAAGTATTCACTTTGTTTTCCTGCAAAATCTGAGACAGTAAGAAAGAACTAACAATTGTAGCACGATTTTCTTTTAAAAACATCTTTATTTGATGTTCACACAAAATTTATCGATATCTACCGAATAATAATAAAAATAAATCGCAGTTTAAAAACATAGGTACGAAAACGAAATTAACAAAAAATAACAAATGTAAAGGTTAACGACAATAGCCCCAATTTAGAAATTCATTCAAATGTGTAGTTGAATGAACTTTCTAAATCTATGCTATTGTCGTTAACCTTTACATTTGTTATTTTTTGTTAATTTTGTTTTCACACCTATGTTTTTAAACTGCGATTATTTTTTTATTATTCAGTATATTTGGTAAATTTTGCGTGAACATCAAATAAAGATGTTACTAAAAGAAAATCATGCTAAAATGTTTCGTTCTTTCTTACAGTCACAGATTTTGCAGGAAAACAAAGTGGATACTTTTTATTTTTGCTGAGTATAGATATACATGGATAGTGAGCCTGGAATGTTCATTCCTGTTGGTACCATATAACCTTTTTTGTGTAGGTGCACTGTAAAACGTCAATTAACTAAGGCAAGACATGAGGTTGAATGGACCAGGATAACACTTTATCATGCAGATATGCACTTTTCTGCCTAATAAAGGGGTGACCTAATAAATTTTGCTTTATTAGGCACTGACCAATAGAGCAAATCAATGCGGAATCCATCGGCGGTTACTGTACGTAATGATATCTGACGCCATGTACGTAACGTTGCCTGACGTCATAAAACAAACAAAAAAACAACAACATGGCGGCGGCCTCGATAAGCATAACATTCTGAGAAATAGGTAATAATAGTAATTCATACAGAAAATGTGGATAATCTACATGATAAATAGAATATTATGTCAGTGCCTTTTACTATCAAGTTTATTAGGCTCGGCACGAAAACGAAGAATGGCTCGGCATTCTTCGTTTTCTAAGCCTCGCCTAATAAACATTACAGTAAAAGGCACTGACATAATATTCTCTATTTATACTCCCTCCACTATTGTGGTCGGAGCATAAACACACGTTAATGCTTTTTAGTATGCTTGGTTAGTTCTCAAGAAACCCAATCTCATTAAAATTAGACCCTTTATCACGCTACCATACTGTACGCTACTAAGGATCTGACCACGCTCCATTGCAGGTCAGATCAGATTGACCTTACGAGTAGCCAATCAGATTTCAGCCTACAAAATTGTTTGGTATCGACAGCTTCACTGCGCATGTCGCGTTTCAGTAAAACGCTGTGGAGCAGTCTACGCTCGGTATTGAAAGAGACAATGTTCATAACGGTTAGCTTATAAAACAAAAGAATTGTGTTGACAAACACAATACACCAACCATTA